>DVQP01003039.1:0-11437 GCA_018231745.1 Danaus eresimus
ATTAAAATTAGTTCAACACAACTTTGTTTAAAAGAATGCTATTTTGTTTATTTTACTGCAAAAAAAGTTGCGAACAAACACATTAATAATCTTTCCAAAGTATTATTATAATAGTAATAATTGTGGTGGATGCACAGAAAAAATATATAAAGTCAAAATGTAACTTAAAAATCAACAAGAAATAAACTAAAGACTACTACAACAGAATTGTTTTTGTTTTCGAGAAACCTCAACGTCTCTTTTAATCATGGTGGTCGCTCGTCTGCACACCTAATTATGTTTGCTGTGTCCCTTCCCTTTTCGTTTCTTCATTCAAGTAAATACAAATTCATTTTGAACTTACAATAAACTCGAAGAAACTCCGAATCTTTCTCGTGCATTTTTATTCGTAGTCTATTTTTTGTAACGTATATAAGACCATTAATAAACTTTAACTTCCTGACTTTAAATATTAGTAGGACTTTTTAAAAGTACTACCAAATTAACAATAAGAACATTTTAAACAGACTTAATTATCAACTATTATCGTAAATCATAATTAAAATTAGCGTGCTGAAATGATTAGAAGAATAATTAATATAATAAAATACTACATTTAAGTATGTATAAGTGAAAATCTTAAATACACATTTATAATTACATATTTACTGTTTACTTTAGACACAAGGAACGCGACATTCTAAAACATATATGTAATAAAGTCAAAGTTATAGGGACCGCGTACGATTTATTAATTACTGTCTCGGTTTATGAGATGTCATGCTCCCATAAGCCCTCCCTCCACTCCCTCACTTTTGTAGATATCGGAAAGATAATCTTTCTTAGCGGTTTTTCATGAAGCCGTCACAGTGTATGAATTAGCATACCTAATTGTCTTTTCAATTCGAACAAAGATAATTTATAAAAAAAAAAATTCGAAAAATTGTACGAGCCAATCAAAATTTAAGAATATTTTAACAGCACAGACCACATGCAAAGTCGTTTTTTGAACAGGGAAAGTTAGCAGCAATAAAAGTTATGTAAGCCGGAGGATTGGAAGATTTAAATATTTTAATTAACAGCAAGAAAAAGAAGGAAAATAATTAGACGGCGCTAAATCAGCTTTCAGGGGCTTATTAAGTCTATACTTATAATAAGTAAGTATTCACACATGAGTGCTTTGAGATATAATTAAATTAATTATTTCATTTATTTCTTCTGACAAAAACTGGACATCTGCTACAAATATATGAAAACAAATGTTACTGAATATATGTTTATTATGGTTGATTTAATTGAAGTGTTAAATAAAAGTTTGTTTTTCGGTGCCACTAATGTCACTGTACGGTGAAATTCGTTTTGGTACTGTTTTAAAATGATCGGATTAAATCGTCTCATCAATTTTATTGTAATAGGATTAACTGAGGTTACTCGTGTTTATATTATATCATTTGGCTTTTCTCTTGCTAAATTATTTTCTTTTAAGTCTTATAATGAGGTTAAATATATAATTTGATATAGTTTAAAATTAACTTAATGAGATCTAAGATTTTCGCGAGTCACTTAAATAAAACTAATATACTCGTATTTCCCAATTACTAAGCGATTTTTTTTACCGTGATCACGATTGCTGAAAAGTAATCGAAACGTCAGGATTATGTTGTTTTAAAGTAATAAAAAATCGCGTTGTAAATCCGAAATATATTAGTTTTATTTAAAAATAACTTTTTAAAGCATGTAGTGACAACTGTACCTGAGCATGTATTTAAGATAACCACAAATAAAATGTTGGATACATTATTTATTAAAGTTCGAATTGATTATACAACTAATCAATTAACATATTTTTGTCGTTTCAATCCTGAATATAAACAATTACTAGCTTTACATTAGAAAACCATCGTTCATCAGGAGAATCACCTACATCCTAAGCTGTTTTTCTGTTCTGTCCAAAATTTGATCATAAATTTTTATTTTACTCAAAAATAAACTTTAGTTATTTAGTTTAGTGTCAAGTTATAAATCAGCGTAATAACTTTTCAAAGACAGAATCGATCACATACCTTGTGACAAGTTAAGATTTATATTATATTTAGAAATTTAAGAAAAAATATGTAAGAATTCTCGGAAAACGGACGTAAAAATAGAATTTAAACAAAAATAATGTTACTAAAGCTGAAAAGAAAATCTTGGTAATATAAATACAATTTTACAAATGAAACGTTAAAGCACTGCTTCTTGAGTACTACTTGTGTGGTTCTGTAAAACGCTTCGAGGACGTAATTAGTTAGCCATTAGCTTAATATATTGGTACTTTAGTTTTGCTCCTACCATTCAAGAGGAAACAAAAAATTTATTTAATTGGAAAAATACGACTTACAGAAGTTTTATTATTTGAGTACCGAACATTTTTTTACTCTTATATTTATTTTGATGTTATTATTCTTAAGATGTCATGGACTTACGAAAATCAATACATATTATTTTATTAGCTCCACTATTGGTGCTAGATAAAACAAACTAATTATCTTCTGAATTAAAACCACTCCAGTTACAAAAAGGACTAAAAATTTATGTTTTTCAAAATTGAAACACCGAATTGAAACGTCAAATTACAGAATGCCACAAAAATTACGAACCGCAGTCGAATGTCGTTGGCGGCTGGCGCTTTAGCAACCTTCGATCAGCCGTCAGTGCATAACCAAATTAGAGCAATTTATGTCAGGAAATTGGGAACGCTATCGGGCGCCCGATGCACCGTGCAACGGGAACGCCACTCCAATGGCATTTCAGACATTCACCGTTTCAGCAGTACTAGCTAATGTCGGAACAATGCAGGGATCTGGACAGACAGATCCGAGCGACCCCGAAGATAAACGACAATCGTGAATCGTTGTAACAACTGATTGATATACGGCCTCCGATGATATCGTACCTATAGTTGAGCCGAATTCCGGACCCGTTTCAGTTACAGTTCGAGTGCTGCTGACAGTAAACGATGTTTAGCGATGCAAACTAGTAGGTTGTTTCAGGCATTTGATAGACATTAACGGCTGGGATTTACGGACTATGGAGTAATGACATGTTTATACTCGTATGTTTACAAAGGCATTTTGTCTCATATTTATAATGGATACGAAGATTTATATTATTTTATGTCTATACGATAGAAAACTTTATTTCTTTCATTTATAAAATTTCGAACATAGTCCAATTGAAAGTAAGGAAATCAAAGGATTACAAGTAATCGAGCAAGTTTCACATTGAGTTGTATGACTTGCGTGTTAGATATCGACGGAAATCACAACGGTCAGAGTTTTGGTTCGTTAGATGCCTAAAACAATAGCGAATCAAGCATGAACAGAACTTGCTCAAAGACACCCTCTTGTGCGTATGGTGTTCAGCGAATACCGGCTAACTTTATATTGGTTGGGAAACTTTCACATTACCTATTGCCATGGATTGTAATTTAAAACTATATTTACTTCAAATGATGACAATCAATTTCTGATTTATTGGCAAATAAATTTTTTAACTCCGCATACATCATAAATAATGAAGTACAATATATTAAGTTGGATGAATTTCTTGTTTTTTAATTTATAAACCAGAGGTTAGATTTGTGTGAATAGTTTTTTAATGTAGGATATAGAAACGTGAAATAAAAACTTAAATTTATACACATATTTTCTATTTGGGAAGTTTTAACTAATACCCAAGCGGAACTTGTAGCAAGAACCCTGTAAATAAATAATATGCCAGACAGTGAAATGATATGAATAATACTAAAAACTTTGCGCAAACATCATATTTTTACTATAGTTTCTTGTTATTTTTTAATTTTATTTAAATAAGAATAATAATAAGGAATATGCTTATCAAAACAAGAGGTAGTGTTGAGAGAAAATATAAATATGTATAGTTTGGGCTTCATAGTTAGACAGTGATGTCATTAGAGTGGTCTAAAATTTTGTCTTTGTGTCAAAATTTCGTCTCTTATGACGTAAAATCAAGTTTGGAAAACAATCCCCTAATCGGTGTAGTCTTCTAAGATTACAACGGTCGTTCGGCTAATTAATTTTTAAGTCGGCATCTCGATGCCGGTTGCTGACATTCGACTTTCAAGGGAATCTCACTGTGATTTACATATTAATATTTTGTGCGATGTCATCTCTTAAACAGTGCCCAACCTTTGTTACTAAATATGTTATTGAACAAAACTCATTGTAATCTTCCTTATAATTTAAAATAGAGTGAAATTATTTCCAATTGTTTATTTGTATAATCTTTGTAAGATATTGCTAGGGCAGATTAGTTTTCAATATCAATTTATATTGAATAATATAAAATATATTCAATTAAATAAAATAAAACAGATTATGTAGATAAAAACTGTGAAAATATATTTATAAAATTGGATATTTAACTTGTTATCTGACAGTCGGATAGCTTTGACACAATAGTACTTAAGGGTTCGCAAATAAAATGAATTGTGCGGGGGAATGCTTATGGAGAGGCACGTATAGATTTATTCATGCGACAGGGACCGTTGTATCGTGACGAACAAAATTTGCACCGACCGTTCGGGCCATAAATCCGACGTTTCCTAAATCCTTGAAAGGGCACCGTTGAACAGCTTTCATCAGAAAATTCTCCATTATCTGAAGGAAATCGTTACCGGGGTTGAACCTTACCCACCCTTCGGCCCCAACCCGTCGGGCTCTCATTTACGATGGCGTTGCGTGCACGCGTCCCGGTGGCCTTTGCTTCAGGTGGGCGTATTCATTGTGTTCAGTATTTAAGTGGCTCATTTGATATTCCAAGACAGTTTTCATTTGAAAAGCTCGCACGTAAGGAACAGGACGCTATCGAGACATCGAAGTCACGCACACTTCAATACCGGCTATGGGTGTACGCCAGTCACACAAGTTGGCTGCGAATGTGTACGCACGTGACTCGACCTTGTCGGCTGTAGATTTGCGAAGAATGATATCGTACGACTACGCACACGGACGCAACGCGTATAGGTTGGGTTTTCACAACGTTTATCTACAAATACACTAATGAAGTTACCTACAAAAGCAACTAGATTGTTAATTAAGCTTGCTCAAAATGTGACACCCTTACGAAACTATAATTCAAGGGTGTAGACCATGGTTTGAATTTTATCAAATAAATTTAAACTTAGCTCGACGACTATACAATCGATATAGTATTAGTTATTAAGGGCATTTATTTACTATAAATTTAAAATTACTCATTTAAATTTGACTGCTAACTTACATAAAATAAAATATTAAATGAAATAATGGTATCTTGCTTTTCGTAGTCAAAAGATATTAATATTTTTTTGTAAATATTATAAACTATTTTTATCTTTTGTTAATTTTATTATCATTATTTGCCCTCGTTGTTTCCTTTTTAATTGGAATAATTGTGGCTATACAGTGTTTCATAGGGATAAAAAGTACTTCAAAGACTACATCGTTAGGCCGACCAAAAGGAATAACCATTCCCTTAATCATTATTCTTAAAGACTCTTCATTAAATTCCTTTTATCTCTCCCGGGATATTTCCTTCGCCCGGCATCAATCACATTCACTCCGAAAAACTCGTTGGCTTTATTCTAAACTCTCATAATAGGTAATGAAGGTTTTGAACGTCGCGGCCGGCTGGCTTGGGACGATTACTTTGAGTCACAATGATTCCGCCTGTAGCCCGTTTTGGATTTTGGAAAGTTCCTTAGTTCGCATCCTAGCTAGATACGGAGCTAATTACAGCAAAACTTTTGTAGATAGACACCTACTCCAAGTCGTGGCTGCCAGACAAAGACTTGAGTTATCGCAATCCTCCAGCCGTAGACACTTAAGTATTTGAATAGATACTTTAAAACATGCTAGTAGAGACGCTTTTTGAATGTAACTTTGTGTAGATCAGAAAATAGACGATAAAATGATTCTTATTCAATATCGATTCAAAAGACACAATATTCAAGAATGGATCTCATAATTGGAAAATGTTCGCGATTGTACAGTAGCATAGATGCAATTATGGGAAGAGATGTCGAAAGTGATTTATATTTAAAGTTAATGTGAACTATAAAATTTACTAAAATTATTTAACAACGATGAAAATTACAGGAAATTTATGCAAAAACTTTAATAACGATAGGTTCATTAAGATAATAGCAGCGATAATGAGACTATGAAAAATACAGAGTTTGACAGCGAGTTTATGCTGCGAGTTAAGAAAGTTAAAAACTTACCGGTCCGAATTGTTCGAAATAATTTTTTACATCTTCCAGCGTTGTGGGTGCTGATAGCCCTCCTACGAAGATTTTCTTTGTCCTGGTCACCATCTGTAACAGTATATATAATTAAAGTTTTTGTTGAAGGCTTACAAATATATATTTAATAACGTTTATAAGTACTTGTCTTATTGGGAGATAACTAATTATTTTATTAAAAGTGGAAGAAATGTGGTTTATTTGTTCAATATTTAATTAATTATGTAGTTCTAGAGACTTAATGAAAAAATATAAAGAAGATTTAATATTTTGACAAAGATTGAGCCAAAATATTAACAAATTAAAAATTCCGATAAGAGTATTAAAAAAATGGAGCTACCAAGCTGGATAGTTGAAGTTTATCGAGTAAAAAATATTTTAATTTTAAAATAAATCAAAAGTATGACTATAGATTTTTTTAATAATAAAAATAATATGCTAAACACGCGCATAGTATAAGAGATTTTTTAATCCTAATTAAAATAATTTATGTAACTTTATTCATTCTTTTGCTTAATGACGATATGTGGTAAGAAGTACTTGATGTTAACTGTATTCTCAAGTAACACCTCTATAAATAATATTAGAGTCTTGAATGGTATGATAATATATGTTCTTCGCTGTACGTGTCCAAGTGGCAGATCTCTCCCCACAAGCACGTCTTTTCCCTGCAAATCTTGAGTACGACAACATTCATCCAACCTCCCCAGTCACGTTGACTCTCTAAGTCAAGGTGTTTTCCGTTCGTTTAATTATTCGACGGTATGCATGCATATATTATATCAAAGCAATGTGTTCCTTCAATTTTGACGATATTTTAAGATGTAAAAGAGAGTCCACAGTCACCATCAAAATTTCATATTTTTATTCTACATTGTTATTGAAAATAAACTGTAAGCAACATAAAAAATCTGCTTCACTGATATTACTGAAAAAATATTACAGTAAATAAAAATTGAATAAGAGGCATTCATTAATGGGATTGTAAAGGGTGGCCTCCTGGGAGCGAGTGTCAGGTTTGCCGTTGGCCACGTCAGCCGAAACTGTTGGCAATTACCTTAAATGTGGACAGCGCAATCCCACTCTACGGGGAAAATTATTATTCGCCGTATATCAAATTTTTCTCTCTCTCTAAATTGGAATCGGCTATCTGATTGCCTAGATTTTATTGTCACAGTGGGACAATTCAAATAATTTCCCAAAAATATTAAAATGTATTATCGTTGCATTTAATTTTTACACAGGCATGTAAGATGAAAGTCATTCCATGTCTACAACTATCTATTTCCATTTCTATTATATATACTCTAATATTTTACATGTGTAAAATATTTTTTTATTATTTCACTTTAAGTGTTCGTATAAATAAAGTGTAACAATATAGTCATTGTAAAATAAAATTTTCCGATGTGTCGTGTAAACATGGAGTCCGGTTCGAACAAATGACATTACCGCCCCCTCGTTAACCGTACGCGGTTGGTAGCAGTCACTTTGTTGTGAAAAATACAACAATTTAATTTAGTCTAACTTGACCACGAGCGACGGCAAACACCGAACGCAGATGAAAAGCTACACACATCAATTACGAAACACAGTGTCTGGCTGTCCTTTAGCTGGCGTGCTCGCAACTTGCTGTAACTCAATTCATAACATGCCACTGACAGTGCATGTGCACTGGCAGCGTTTTTACATTTTCACCCGCATGCAATTTTGTATTCACTTTTCCCTTAAAATGACTTTTATTTGTGATCAGTTATATTGTTATTTTATTTATCCTTCCATTTTATTTAACTGACGAAATACATGTTATAAAAGGAAACGTATTCGTCAGCAATTACGCAATTACTTCACAGCACATATTTTCACTGCTCTGAACCCACTCAAAGCGTACTTTTGGATGCTTGAAGAAATTATTACGGCTCAGGAAATCCAGTTAAATTTATATTAAACGAAAATTCCTCGATACAAAGTTAACTTAGAGAAACAAAACTAATACGACATTCGAGGGATAGAATTAACCAATAGGATTTAATATCAATATTTATACAATATTTTATTTTCTAAATGATCACGAAACTTGTAAAACTTATGATATACATAACACTTTTGATATGCTATGTCCTTTACTAACTATATTTAATTTAATTCATTATACAGCGTCATTCTACAAAGATAGGATAGATAGCGTAGCGATTCCGTCTTCTCGTGTCTCACATGTTATCTACTTCACAGCTCATTAGATACCGCACGGTCTGCCAAGAGATATATGCCATTTGTAACAATACATAGACCGCTTGGATAGCAAATGGTGATTCGGCGGCTTAAGTTGCCAGTCTCGGTAGTTTAGTTGGATACTAGGGTCGCGACGTGAAATAAGTAGGTACCTAGTCCTCTGTTCTTTATGTCAACTGACACAAGACAAACCGCATACGTTCTAAATAACAGACATTAACGAAACGTTATTGGTTCTTCGTTTTACAGACACTTGCAAGGTAACTATCCTTCTATCCTTCTATGATGTTAATTGTCGTTGCAACTCTGTTCTGTTAAATTAAAAGCGTGTGTAAGTATGACGATGCCTGCGACAAACTTATCAATATACTATATTTTCAGATAGCACAATGAGTATTCATAATGGAGATTGTTGAGAGATTTTAAAGATTAAGTTTGTTTTATAGCATGAGAGTAAATAAACAAAATTATGCATGCCGTGCGTTTACGCTTCGCAGTAACCGATAAAGGAGGCACAAATAAGTAAATAAGAAAGAAAAAAGTAAATGCATGTAAATGAACAAACTTCGCTGTATTACATCGTGATCTGAATAAATAAAATCTTATCGATGAGTTGATAAGGCCGTCTTAAATAAAATAAAAAATCGTGATTTGTATGTTATATTGAGAAATTTGGTTATATTAAATAAAAATATAAAATTGTATGTATGAAAAAAATTACAAGTTTCAAATTGTAGATATTATATATTTCTAGAATATGAAAGAATTAAATAACTCATAAAGACAAAGGTATTACAGTAGAAATGCACAAGCAAGAGAGCTCGTGAAACAATAGGCCCATTTTAGCCATCTAAAAAGAGAAATAGCTCCGCGTACTTGTCATCGAAAGCCATTCGAAACACATCGGAGTGACTCCATATACACAAGGGTTTCATTTCTATAGTGAGATATGTATAGTTACTTATTTCTTTTATTCAGCATCGCCCTGCGAGTGGTTGAAAGCGAGATGCCTTGTCGTGTTCCCCTTCTTGGTTAATGCAAAAAACTATGCCGGTATCAAGCCAGTGCTATTGTAAAGATTGACTATGGCGTCTTTGTTTTAAATATATCGTGAGACGGTGAAATTTTCTTACATCATGTAAAAGATTAAAAAGCAGAAAAAGTATTTCATTCAATTCGATTGTAATGACTCCCGCCAAAAGTTCCCATTGTATCCGATTCGTTATTGGAATTTACATCACGTTTCTATGTATTAGATACTTTTCATTTTATTTTTTGTAAATTATCACCAACCGATTTTATATTTCACGTCAAATTATAACCTAAAGGGAGGGTGAAATAAAAAGTTAATGAATGCTGAGTCCAAATCCGGGATCACGCGACCGTAGCAATTATTTTGTTTGAAGCACCATCAACATGGTTCGTTCTTTAAAATTTTCATACATTAAGCAAATGTCGAGAATGCGTAATTAGGGCCAAAATGTTGTAAGCCGCCTCAAAGTTGCTAAGAGCATTTATTTTTGCTTTAAGAGGTTGGACAATCGGATACGTTTCTACCGACATATTTCACTTTGACTTTATCGTGACTTACACGAATGTCTATTTACATCTAATTGTTACGTCGAAGTTAGTATAATTTAAAATGTTATCATGAGCGATATTTTATCACTTTCAATTGAAATCAAATTCATGTAAAAATATTTTGACTTTTTATGTTTGTCTGTACATAAAAATTTTGACGTTTATTAATTACAGTAATATTTTCTACGACACTTGTAGTACGACTTGAGCATTTTCAACTAAGTCAATAGTGTTGAGCAACAAAATATTTTCCCCTCTGTGTGGGAGTGTGGTGTCAAGAGGCTATAGGATTAAACTTAAACTGGGTTTGCCCGCAGTTTAATTATACAAAAGGTACCATTTGTGATACGATGTTTCTCTTACACACGAGTTTGGAATTAGTTAATTATATATTTTACTGAAATGAATCATAAATAGAATTGTAAATTAGACACGTAGAAAGTGATACTATGAAATGATATTAGGCGAATGTTTAATAATTCATGCGGGAAAAAAATATATAAACCAGATGCTTGTGAAATCGCCGTATATGTGTATAATTATTGAAAGGTTTTCTTTTCAATTGTTTTTTGATTAATATTGTTTTTAAATAGTAATCTGATTAATATAAAATCATTTTTATGGAAAAGTTTTAACATTTAGTGCGCCAAGAAAAGCCAAGTCGATAAATTTTTAACGTCCTTCTACAGACGTTGTTGAATGAAATAGAAATTTTTCTTTCAATATCACCAGTTCTTAATCTCTGAAATTTAATAATTAACATTATTTTACAAAAAGTTTAAAACAAATTCTAATGTGAATTTAAAAAAAACAATACTATAAATATAAAACAAGGCGTAAAATATGTTTGTGTGAAATTATTTTATTAATATTTTTATTATTATCTAACAACTTTACATTTTATAATATTAACATAAATGAAATGAACCATAAAACTAATGAACTATTCTGTGAGTTAGAATATCGATATATTTGCGACAGGATTGAATGATCTGAATGCTATGTCTTTTTGTCCTTGATGAGTTCATCCACACCCATCCTTATGTTTGATGCATGATTTATTTTTCATGCTGATACTAAACAAATTTGTCTGTAATTACTAAAACTATTGTAATCCGATCTTTGTAAAATAAATATTGTATCAATCAACAATTTTAAGTCTAGTCTTAACTATCAAAGTTACCGATTTTTTTCGCAAAATAATATCTTATGAAAAGTAATGTCCAAAAAGGCAGCCCGTATGTTGTTTAATTGCTATATTTAATAAAGTCAGATTAAAAAATGATTGTGATATACTTTTATCAAATTCAAACAATATAAAAGATAAACAAATCTTTGTATAGTACAGGAATTTACATA
>DVQP01003040.1:0-11435 GCA_018231745.1 Danaus eresimus
CTCGTTATATGATATTTTATCTATACAACGATGTTACCCTGGCGATGTTTATTAATTTTCTTATTCTGTAGCGCGTACGTAACAATTTTAAAAATATTATGAATCAACAATGGAATACTGAAAGATTTCTTTAAAATCATTAAAAAATTTAAAAATTGTAATGAGAACTATGAGATATACCTTCGCGAGTATTCATTAAATTGAAACTAGTATTTTTCGTATTACTACGCGTATTTTATTATGTTTAAAAGTAATAAAATATGCGTAGTTATACTAAAAATATTATTTTCATTTATACAAATTGCGTTATTTAAAATTTTATATTTTTATAAAACATAGTTACATACGGTACTCTAACAAAACGCCTTCTTTTACACAAGCCCTTAGTGTCATTTCCCTACTCATAGTTACAATAGCCCAGCATCATATAAAACAACTCACGTTCGTTTTGCTAGACACAGCTATCCCTTTGTTTGGAAAAATATATAACTATTGCTAACCCCTAAACAAGTTTATCGCCTACGAAACATGATATTTACTATTTAAACTTTAGAATTTGTATGTTTTTAAGATTCATAATACCTATAGAATTCCTATTTATTATGTTCATTAATTAATTTTCATATTCACTTAATAAATTTTATAATAATTCTATAGATATTTCACTATTTCCTGAGTCCTGATTAAAATCAAGACTCTTACAAGCAGCAATAGTAGAAAACCAACCCTAAGGAGTAAGGGGAACCAATGAATAAATTCTTAAAGAGGGAGGTTGTGTATCCCTAAGCGTTCCTATTTATTTTTCGACCGATACACTTAAGGTTTTGTCTATCTTTCTTTTTTATTACATTTAAACTCAACACACAAGATCCTCAATGTTACGATGTAAAATGTTTCTCTCAAATAGTATTTTTTATTTCAGTTTTAACTCACTATAAATACATAGATATATTTAAAAATGGCATAAATATTATATATGTGTTATTACTTGGACTGGCGTGCAGCAGATGCGCTGTCGATTACTCATTGGATTCCATTGTTCTGTTTGCCTACAGCGTTTGTCTAATGGCTTATTGTAAAAAGTGCCATTTGTTAGCCATACTTAGGCATATTTTTTTAATATCACCCAAGAATATTGTTGCACTATTAGAGTTATGTTTAGAACAATCATTTTTTTGGGCTAAATTTGTTGTTTATTCTGTTTAAATAAAGCACTTACATTGTTGCGATCCAAAATTTTGGGTCATTTGCATTAATGTATGGGCAAAAGTTTTTCAAGCATGCAATTGATCAAAATAATTCTCATATTTTTTACACATGGCGTTAACTGAAATACCATTTCAGATTCAACTTGACGCAGATTGTGTCCCATTGAAATTTTATAGCAATTAAATGCATATTGTGTTGTGATTTTAAATGTTACATTATGCATAAGATATTCATATCATGCATTAATTAATTGTAATTTGGAAATTATTGATAAATTATTGGAATTTTACTTATGTTATGTATTTTTCGAATCATTGTTTCGCTGCCTGCATGAATTTTAATATTTTAATTTTACAATTAAATTTCATTTAAAAAATTGCGTTTTGAAAAGATATTGTAAAGACATTTGATGGACCTGAATGATCAAGTATTTCGTCTTTTGGCATCCGAATTAAAAACTACTTCAATATAAAAATTAGAATTAGAATGAATATTTATTTGTATGAAAAAATGTAATAACTTGAAATGTGTCGGACTGCAATCAAAGTGGCGCGGATTGAATTCGATTGCAACAAAAAGTTGTATTAAGTACACATGTGTAAATGGGATTGGCGAGTTCGCTTCATTTGTTCGGAATAATTTTCAGTAAGGAATCAATACATTTTATTTTTAGTTATTGGAACCGCTTTTCGGTAAAAACTACAATTGCTTTGAGATAATTTTATTAGTTCATTATAATTTATACGGAAAAATAATCTTTATTTTGTTTTTCGTTAATCATCTTCATATTTTTCTTACGTTACAGATGTTAATGTAGGAACCAGTAACAATTTCGCTACATTACTTAAAAAAAATCGAGTTCGAAACTGGAATTAACTCATATTTGATAAAAGCATATATTTTCTTTATCGTGGTCTATGAATGTAAACATTGTGCGGACTTATCTTCAAAGCAATTATACGATATCTAACCCGCATTGCTTTGTTCAAGTAAACTCTTTCTATAAAGAGATATTCAGCCTAAACCATCCATAGGCCTCTTTTGGTCACAGAGTTAGTATTTTAAAAATCAATAATCCATTATCCTAAACGAAGCCACTAATCTATACATCCAGAGTAGCCCACGCTACATTAATATTATCTACGCGTACCATAGGAATCATAAAGTCGCTGCTAAATGCGGTCATGATCTGGTTTCCGAGCGTTACATCGTTTGTATAAATAAGGATTTAATATTTAGCCAGCATTTACTATGCTTTAAATATAGACGCTACCAATAATTCATTATTCAAAGTAATTCAAGCGAAGTAAATGGTAGTCCGCTCGATAGGCTATTTCAAAGTATTTGTGCATAGATGGAATTAAAGTCTCTGCTGAATTTTTAACTTGTCCTCCTGGTTGGGTTTTTAGTACAACTGGGAATATATGAATTGTCATGCCAATTTGACACGAATTATAGCTGTTTCGCTACAATAATTTTGACTGTCGTTTCAATCACTACGATAATTTTAAGAGCATTTTTATGCGTTCCAATATATAAATGGTCTTTTATTTCTTATTTTATCTCAAAATGCAGCTGTTGATCTTCTCATAAGCTAATAACTTCTAAGTATCGTTTCTTAAAATATTTCAATTGTTTTAGTTTAATTAAGGACGATCGATTCCTCCATATCAAATGAAATTCCTCACCGACTTACCGGATCAGAAACTATTCGACACATATATATACCAATCTTATACCTTAGTAATATACCGATGCTCTAAAAATAACAGGAATAACCTTTTAAAAGCTCGCCGATCCACGATAACTTTATCGCATATCAAATTCGATGCAACGAGTAAATCACAATTACACGAAATCCGAAAATTTTCAACCATAACGGAACATTATTTGGTCGGTAGCTGGCTAATGTGGTTGTCGAGAATTTAAATTAACTGGAAGTGACTATAAATTATTTATTATAAATTCATATCAGTGTAATTGCATTTGAAATGTTAATTGATGTACATACACAAATAGTATAATATTTCAAATATAGGTACCATTATTATTAATAATGTTACACTCTCTATACTTCTTATTATACTTCTTACCCAAATAATCATCGAAGGAAAACAGAAAAGAATATTTAAAAATGGGATTCTACACAGAGAAGCATTGGTTTAAGGGTTAAAGAACAGAACATATCTGAGATATCAAAAATAGGCGCGCGTCGAAGTCAGCAGTGTGTGAACACACAATGGCCAAACCAGGCCACTACGTTCGGTTTGATAAATCACAAATCCTCGCTCGTGAAGACAATATACCGAGGTTAACCCGCGAGGCTATTGAAATTAAAAAAACATCCCAATTTCAATAGAGAAGATGGCTGGACTCTATTAAACACCTGGGACCCCCCATTCTTAAAAATATAAAATCGCATATCCGTAACCATACCGCAGGATCTCGAGTCACCGTAAGCGCATTCTGCCGGTAACCAGAACGGCACGCCAAAAAAAATAAAAAATAGAAGGCGGTAGATGATGAATAACAGGACTGACTGACAGATGCTCACATCTCCTCTGCAAGTGATCACGGTTGCTGAAAAGTAACCGAATCGTCTGTAGTGTGTAGTTATTACAAAAATAAAGCACGTGTAGTTTATCCTAAAAATATTAGTTTCATTTAAACAGAAAAGAACTCACAAAATAATGACTTGCTACAGTTCAGGCACATCCAGTTTTTTCGATAAACCTCGATACATATCTTCGTAGCTAGTGAGTAAGCTAACGCGATTGCATTCCTCAAAACATAATTCACTCCAATCAACGCCTAATAAATCTTTATTATTGTTAAAACTGAATTAATACGAAATTGTGAGGAAATTCCGCAATTTTAACGTCTAAAAACCCATTCAAAATTGTTGAATGTAACTGTAATTTATAGTTTACCTGAAAGACTCCAAGATAAGAAATATATAATGCAAAATTTTATTATTAATCAATTATAACATACGGATTTTTGATTGTGTGGAATTTAATTTGTTCAAAATTCTTATAAAAACTATCTGCATTTCTTTGCTTGTATTTAAAAAAATTGATTATTAAAATAAAATCAGGTTCATCGTACATTTTCATTGAAGTATCGAAATTTGCTGCATCAGATATCCGACTTCAAGTAAACATTTTAAGCGTTGCACGAAATATGTATAGCATGATGTATTAGACTTGGCGGCGCCATTAAATTTTGATTTATCCTTCACCAGCTTCTCATGATCGCGATACTTGGGTTTTTACCCACAAACAGTAGTGATTTACAATTACATACATCACGTAATAGTGCATCTTATTTTATTTATAATACAGTGATACAAATTCTATATATATACGTAAAAGAAAAGCGAAATAAGAATTGTGAACGGATAAAACCTTGAGGCAGCGTACGACAGTAATAGGCTTTGTCTGTTTGTTATGGTTAACCGCTGGAAATGTTCGTCTGACTTTAAAATTGTTTTCGCTATACCGAGATTCAAAACTACACTTGGCTTATCTCTATACTTCGCGAGCTATTTATTTTATACTGAATCCAATAAGTGCATTAAAAATCATATACATCTAATATTTTATGCTCAGTAAAAATATAAGCGTTCCATCAACTGAACTAGGGCATTAGAATGATAACTATTTTGGCGTTATTTGACGTAAACGGGTCATTGCTTTTAAAAGTTCTGATTTATAATGCTTTATTCTCTAATAATAACCGTATATCAAAGTGGTTGTGGATCTATTTAGAATTGAAACAAATGTATCATAGCGAAATAGTGACGCTATCGAAATGCTCTTGTAATCAATAAAATGTTAATTGAATACGTTTTATGACTTCCATGCTTCAAAATTGAATGCATCGAGATTATTAATGTACAGATCCGTGATAGCGTCAAGTCCGGTAGCAATGATCGATGAATATGCATGTTATATTTTTCGTTTTTATTTCAGGTAAGTGATGTTATTTATGGCCGTAAGCGGGTTATTGTAAGTACAAATGATAAATTTAAGAGTACTATTAATCTTTTATTGATATGTTTATGCTTCTATAAGAGTGCAAATTAAGCTTATATAACAATGTATAGTGTAATGTGGTAAGATTTTATATACTTTGAATAAAATAAATATGTAGGAATAAAAACTAAAATAAAGGTACACTTTTTTGTTCTGTATTGTATGTTTGGTAAGAAAAGTAAAATTTAAATCACGATGAAACATGATACTCATTTTTGTTTAAGATTTATCCACTTGTTTGTAGTTATAGCCAAAATAAACAATATGGAATACGATGTGTATTATTGTTTTCAAGGTAAGTAAAGATTGTATTTCTAATCATATATAAATGTTAAAATACCAAAATATTATCTTTATACAAGTTTTTTTTATCGATATAGATGTTATAGTTTCGATTTTAGAGTAATGCCAACGATTCTTGTATCTGACATATTAATAGGTTTATAATATTAGTTACGTATGTATATTTTGACATACAATATTCATAAATAAATTACGTTGTCAACTTTGAGCCGAAGCGAATCTATTAGCGCGTTATATCCGTTAGTCACAACTATAGATTGAGTGGAAGTGTCAAGTGTTGCATAATTGAGATTCAACAGATATGAAGCTGTTAATCGATTTTTATATTGCATGAGTGTGACCGTCAGCTGCGAAAATTGCTTCGCCTACAGATTTTTTCATATGAAGCGTACCGTGATATTAATATTTCATCATTATTTTATACAAAATATATATTATAGTCTAAGTTAAATTTGGTTTTATTTATTTAAGTGATATATCTGAATATCTGTCGAAAATGAAATAGATTTAGGCTTGAAATACAGCCAGCAGTCATATCCAGAAAAATGGCATTTCCGCAAAATCTCGCCTACAATTGGAACGTGAAGCTTCCAAAGCAATCGATTTCCGGCCTATTCGACTTTAAACGGGGAATCAAACCCGATATCCGAGCGGATTTAGTTGTGGACTCGATAGTTGATAATGAATAGAGTTGGGCTCCGCGATTCACTTTGTTTTATCCGTTTAGTTTATTAATCAAAACTTTTGATTCCTGTATCAAAAATATGAAACGCTATCCTTCATTTATATGGATTGATTATATTTTTTAAAGATTGACTTTTATATTTTAAAATCAAATGTTATTGTATTGTATGACTCTTGAAATGTTTTGAAAGAATACAAGCAATTTTGAATCTTAGTACGAGATTAAAAAGCACAGTTTTTAAGGCGTTATTAAATAAAAATTCCTCAGTCGAGTATGTTTTTGCTACGTTTATATTTCTTTCCTTATGGATATAAATGAGTCTCTGTTTTTATTCTTTTATATCAGAAGAGCTTTCTTGATTCTTATGCCTAGAGCTGTTAAACTTACTGGAAGGTACACGATTTACATATTTACCTCATCTAAATTATGTTCGAAAACAACATATAATTGAAGTCAATTTTCTAAAAACAACTAAAAGACAGTCGCTATAACAGAAAAGGATTAACCTTGTTTCGACTCTATAAAATAAAGTTCAGTAAATTTTTAATCAAGAGTAATATTCATTCACATTTATTACTAACTAACTGTACGTTGTATTCTAGTTCATAATCATTTGTTTTATTGTTATGACTTAAGTTTTGGAATAAGACTTGTTTATTACGGAATGTTTCCACATTCGGATGCAACCTAACATCCGCTTTTATTTCGCCCTGATCTGTGAATGCGGGAGCCTGATAAGAGTTGGTTTTCATTGTGATAAATGACGTGATTTTAATGTTATGACGTTTTTTGTTAATAAATATAAGCTTAGATTTATCTTCCTATAGTCAAAAGTAAAAAAACTTGTTATTTTAATAAAATGTATTACTTTATCTTTATTTTTAACCGTTTTTTTTTCCAAATTGTACAGGATAGGCATGTATACAAAATACTTTCGAGACGAAAAAAATGAGAAGTCACATCAGATACACACTACTAATGAAGGTTTTTACTTATTAAAATCGGAGCATTTTATTAAAATATTAGTGAAAATATACATTGGCATTGGAAACGCTCAAATAGTGTGAATTCGCCTCGAGAAATAAAAGCATATAATCGAATCAATAAAACTTTATACACTACTGCCTTTATATCAACATAACAGTCGTAGGACATCAAATTTTATTAGAGATATTTAAATGTTATAATGTAATCAAAAGAAATATTTTAAATAGCAAAGGATTCCATCAATAGCCGGAGACAGAGTCTAGAAGTGTAAGGTATTCTTTAAGTCAACGTAATATCACTACATAGTATAAAACAAAGTCGTTTTAACTGTCCCTTTGCCCCTTTGCATCTTTAAAACTATGCAACGGATTTTGATGCGGTTTTTTTAATAAATATAATGATTCAAGAAAAAGGTTTATATGTTAACATCCATTAAATATTTGAAAAATACTGTTATTTTTGAGGTTTTTAATGTGATGTCGTTAATTATCAATTTTTTTCCGCTTACATTGTAAACGTAGGCTGAAACTACGAGATTTATCAAAATAATGTACTAATTATTTGTAAACATTGAAAAAGTCTACAGAAAACTCCGCGATGGTAAATGTCTATCTCTTATGGATATCCCACAATAACATTTTTTCGTCATTTAGTTTTTACGACAATAATGGCAAATTTTCGAAGTGCGTTTAACCATTACAGCATTAATACTTATCAAATTAAAAAGCTTAAATATATTGTTGATTTAATATAGATATATAGTCTGTTGCAGCACAAGATTTAAATGTATATTTTCGAAGATATGACAGGTTTAAAATTGCGGGACGTATAGCCTGCGGCGGTGCTGGCCGGCCGGGTCGCGGATCAAAACTACTTAATCGATTTTAATCATTTTTTCAGTAGTGACATAGGCCATATATGATATACCCGTACGAAGCCGGGGCGGGTCGTATAATATCTATTTGGTAAAAGCATAAAATGATTTTTAAATAAGTATAAATTTTACATGAGTACTGTTGCCCGAAGGGTATGCTACTAAATCTCCGGTATACATCAAATGCCATAAGGCTAGTTAAATAAGTAACTATAATTTTGAGAATATACTCAAGGCTTGTTAAAATGGTAAAGCTTAGCCAATCGGTGGTACGGAATGGTCTTCCAGGCGACTACAGTCAGTAAATGGATCGAGTGCTCCTTGTTCCCATTCTTCAATCCCTTCAATTCGAAAATCCACTTCTTAGAAAGATGATTTTCGTTTAGCTTTGATTTCAGTTGGATGACCACCAGCGTGGCACCTTTGGAAACTACAAGGATTTTACATGTTTTATTGAAAAATTTAATATTAATTTCTTTATAATTGATCTTAAATCATAATCTTAATAAATATAACAAAAATCGATAATAATCATGAAAAGAATCGAACATTATGAAACACGTAATAAAAATTCCTTTAGTTAAATAAATGTTCATCGTAAGTGCAAAAATGAATCCATGAACGAATCCGTTGAATGTGAAAGGAATCATTTGAATCCCATTCATATCGCAATAATGATTCTCATTATTACAGTGACTACACCGTTTATATTTGAGATGCTCTTTACCTTCATTTCATACCTTTAAGTAAACCTGTATCAATTAATCTAGATCTGTACAATCGTTTGTATTGCGGATTCTTAACATTAAACTTGAATATATTCATTTATTTTGTATTAAATATATTGATATAATAATTTGTCTGAGTTTCTAGTTGACGCGAAAAGCATTTTGAATTTATTTTGCTAGTATAAATGCGTTCATTATTCATTACAAGGCACAGCCTCACAAACGAGCGGCAAAAAATACTATGCCCTAAAATTTTTACTCAAAATATGTTTTTTGGGGTGCTAATATTAAAACAACATTCGTGTAAGTATTTTAAAAATCTATTTTAGTTTTTTTTGTAAAAGTGACCAATATATATAAATCCCAAACGGACAATTATTATTTATTTAAATTCCAATTAGGGCTTAAAATATAATAATGAACTTCGATTTCTAAAATATTAGGCTGTTTCCTACGATTAATTTTAATCATATTTTAGGAAATGAAGTAACTAGTTTGTGTACCGGAGAGGAAGAACATATGTCTCTTTAAGACATTTTAACTGTTCAATACTTTCATATGAAATATTTTTCATCGAATAATTTCTGATTTTAATACAAATAGCAACATTATGACTGCCATAACATAAAATTGTATCCAATTTTGAGTAATAGTTATTACTTTTAAATAACTAACACCTGAGTACAAACTTTCTCATTTATAATTTTAAAATAGTGGTACCTACTACATTATACACACAGTGTGAGTGGTGCAATTAGGATTTTGTATGGGATTGTTCAAAAATTAGATATATCCCAGTTTAACATTAACAAATTCTCGTGGGAATATACAAAGTAGATAAAACTGTTACCGCGTAATGTAAGTCTATGGAACTTTTCGTCGCTTCCTTAACTTTGAGAGTATTTAATTACTCAGTAATTAGTACCGGTTTTATGTCGCCCGAATTAACAGAGCTCAGTGAATTCCAATTTATTTTATTGTAGTATTTTTTGTTCATTTCTTAAAGATTTTATACATACGTTTTGAGACTTTCACTTTTGACTTACACAATACATGTATCCTATTATAGTCATAGTTACTTAAGTAAAATGGTTTAAACCTAAAAAAATATGATACGCTTTTAAACCTCAGGTAAGGTAAATCTCATAATCCGTAACGGTCTGTACAGCGGCAGTTTAGTTTAACGGTAATAGTCGACTGTATCTCGGGAACATGAAATGAACTTAAAAAAGAATGATTGTCCTCATTGTTCTAGAACTTAAGAGGCAGTTTTAAATAGCTTTTAGTACAGACTTGTTTAATTTTTGTTTTATTTTTTATTCTATTGTACTCAGTATTTTTCCTTAAATAAGTCGTTTTTTCCTACAAGTGTGTTCAGAATAATCATTTAAAATGGTCCTAGTCCTAAGCTTTCCCATATCAGATTTCTCTAACAGTTTTATAAATTGAGTTTTTATAAATTTCAAATACTTATATTTTAGATATAAATATTTTTATTTTAATAAATCTATATATAATTTCAACCATCAGTCTTTTCCATAGCCGTCTTATAAAATTTTCATTTCTTAAAGACTTGATTTTCTCTAAGTGACTTCTAGTTGAGTCAATAGAAAAACCTTTCCCGGCTTGGACTAAAGACTATTACTTTACTTTTTATTTAAGTCTGGATCCCGGCTGCGGCTCCATTAATATCTCCCGGGGGAAATCACTGAAATTTAGGATTGCCGTATGACTTGCCCGGTTCGCAAAGTTTTACGCGAGATTTTGATTAAGTGGGGAACAAAATTAAATAAATCTATACAAACTTTTTTATTTTCTGTATGGGAGTTTATGTGTTTACTAGTTTACTTTCAGTTTTACCAAACGTTACTTTGTATAAAATATTTGTACGAGTTACAATATATATATCTATAATATTTTATTCCGTACTGTGCGTGAATATTATTGAAATGTTTATAATTTGGTTTTTAACTTAATGATCTGTCGAATATCATCAGTTTATTCATATGAAATTTTAAAATGCGACCAGTCGAAACGCGTTTAAATAATATTATATGAAGTAGGTAGAGTTTATGTCCTAAGAATGGACTTCATTAATAATAGTATCTTACTAATAGTATATTTTAAATGTGTTTTATAAGACGCTTGTCTTTTTATAAGAAAATACGTTTTCACGATCACAAATACAGAATTACATAAAAATATTCGTTACAACATACAATAAATTAATTGAGATTAATTGATTAATTTATTCAGCTTCGACTGAATTTTAAACTGTTGTTTACAATAATTGTATTAAAAATATTGAATGAACGCAGATAAACTTCAATATATTGTGTGCTTATTGTAATTTAATACTTTTACTTTTGGTGTAAAATTATTTTATTTTATAAAACTATAGTAAGAATATAGTTGAATATAATTGAATGTTATATAAAAAAATAAATATAAATTACTAATAGCAGTGAAGTAATGGTTATAGGTATTTTGAAACAGTATATTTTTTAAAATACTAAGACAAATATATGAAGGTGTTTTGTTTCATTTGAACATTGCATCAATTCAGATGGTTGTGACAAGTCAATTTGCGAGACTGGTTCGTCCGGCTTTAG
>DVQP01003041.1:0-11435 GCA_018231745.1 Danaus eresimus
GTAAAGTAACCGAAACGTCGGGATCATGTAGTTTTAAAGTAATAAAAAATCGCGTTTTAAAACCGAACATATATTAGTTTTATTACCGCTGCTTGTGAGTATGTAGGGCTGTGTGGGATGTATGACGATGCATCTTATGTAGTCCGAGTGAGCTTCGAAATTGTGCACCCTCTCTAGAGTGTTGTAGTTAAACACTCTGATCTGCATATCATCAGATCCAGTCACCACCCAGTTCTTCCGCATCACGAATTTGGCAGCCCTCACCGGTAAGTCGCATACCTACAGTAATGTAACACAACTTAATCAGGTAGACGGTTTCACCAGATAACATGAGGAACATTCATTACAGGTCAATATTTAAGACACTTCACTTTACTATTTATGTAAATATCTATTCACATGTTTTCTACTTGATGTTTTCGTATCAATAATATTAAAAGAAAAGCAGATCAAACCATAGAAAGGACTTTGCTTTTCGAGCCTTCACTTAGACTATATTGAAATAAATAGCCAAAAATTATTCTAATTATTATTCTCTCAATGCCTTATTCATGTTTAATAGATTTTTTCTGATTCCAACAACAAGAAATCCATTGTAACTTTTACCATTAATTCTTTCAAAACACGGGGACAGAGCTGAGACCTGAATCACACATTATTTTGCACTCAGTGTGCTCCGGAAGAAATTAAAAATAATATTATCTAGAGATTTAAAATAGAAGATAACAAATGGCCAACTTAAGCTGGTCATCATCAGATTAAAGTAGTTATTGAGTAAATTCATCTGATACCATGGATACTTGACAATCGGGTCTGACATACAAGACATTTACTTAGACTTTTAAAATATTCATGTTAAAAGTAATTTTAATTGGGTGGAATGAAAATCGATTTTAGTACTCGGTATAAACTCCTTATCATGTCAGCCTAACATTTGTATAACCTCACAAATATTGCCAATAATTGATAACATGGAACAACAAAGATATGAAGAGAACTAGGAAAACTTGCCATAGTAGACAAATACTGTACAGATTTTAACAAAATGCATGACACCTTAGAACTTAAGCTACTCCATCAACATTATTTTATCTTGGTTGGGGTCTGGTGTTGTATTCTTCATATAACAAGCCACCATCAGACTGACATCTATTTTGTTATTAACATAACTCTTCTCTGTGAAGATCAATAATGACAATGACTTCAATTCAATAATTTGGGTTTTTTCACTGATAAGAACTGGCCGCCTTACAGAGTTATCAAGTTAAAAGTAAGCATAATAGATAAGTTCAAAATCCATCAAACGGAATAGATGATAGTCAACTGATTTAAGCAAGTTTCTTCACAAAATTGGTTGATTTACAATCCTTGCTCAGACACTAAAATAACTATCTTGCCCATACCATTCAAAGTAAAATAATATTAAGATGTAAAACAAAATCAGTATTACAATTAATTGGAGTCGAGAGCTACCTTAATTCTTCATAGTTTTATTGTATCCCAAAAAGGTCTCAACAAGATCAATAAGAATTTAAAAGGACTTTGACAATATATTAATTAAAACTATAAAAATAAGTATAATGCGTTACCTCGAATCTTTTGATCTGTGTATGTGTTTCATAGTTCCATATATTGACGTCGCCGCTGTACAGCGAACAAAGCAGCCACGGTTCTGTTGGGTGCTGGTCGACACACTTGACGCGATCAGATCGCGCTGTCAGCTTCCTCTTGATTTCCAATCTTAACGGCTTTTGTAACATCGTAATAAACCAAATTAGCACACCGCAAAATTTTAGTAAAACTTATCTATATAACTATCACGGGAAGCCGACATATGAATGGTGACATACTACCAAATCATCAATATCTACGTGGACAAAATTTCGTCTGATAATAAAAGTACAAGTTAACACACGGTTTCATTTATATAAGAGCGTAAAGGACATATCTTACCATTTTTAATATTTAAAACATGAAAATTTTCACGCAATATACACCTAACCGTGGTACTTTGACAGGCTGGGTGGACGTGTCACTTTATTTTTTTTTTTCTGATGCCAAACAAATCGAATACGCGTACGAATTTACGAAACATTAACCAATTATGGACAGAACAATGTTACTAGCTACCATGTGTATTAATAAAATAATGTCTCGTGTAATATATAATAAATGTCGAATATTTGATGTTTTAAGATTATGTTTTTCGTAGATCATATATCAAATAAATTTTTTCAACATAACATATACAATAATATATGTGTGAAACATCTCTATGGATAAAAATACAAATCTAGAATATTAGTATTGACTTGTTTGAAATTTTGTAAATAATTAATACTAAAAGTCTGTTGTAGAAAATATTGATACATAAAACACTGAAAACTAAATTTTAACGTTGCGGGTCAGTCAGAAATAATAAAATTGACATCAGAGAATTAGGTAATTAAGATCACCTTTTTTTTGAGTATATATTTTAAATAAAATAAATAATATGACGGGTCAGTGTATCCCAAAACAGCTCTCACAGATCGATATGTAGAAATTTCATTGCGCTTGCGTTACTATTTCTTTTATTCGTATTCCGTAAAATAGTAATTTAGAATGACGAAGCCATGTTTCGCAGCGAGTACTGAATATGATGCAATCAATTTGTCTGAAGCCTAGTGGCAACTAGGTATAAAAAATCTAAAAGTAATCACGTAACCAAATTTGTATATATAAAAATATATTTTAAGTACAACATTATTCATTACTTTAATATGAATCCCAACTATAGTATATAACAATATATATAATATAACAATAAGCTCTATATTGTCGGTCCGATTTATTACGTAAGAAATAATTAAACAGGTTTTTTAATTTATTTAAAATAATAAAATTATTATAGGCTTGTCGTGGCCAAGTAATGTTGTTGCACAACATCAAATAAACATCGTATAATGTGTCTGAATATCGTAAGGGTGAGATAAAAATAGTTTCCCCATCACTATTCAAAGATGTTTTTCTATATTTACATTTTCTTTATCATCTATAAGGTACTTTATATTATGAATATTTAATATTAAATATTTTATTCCCTAAAGAAAAGTGAGAGTTGTCAACGGATGACTCCCTTTGCTTCAGTAAATAAAATCCCAGACAGCTCAAATAACGAAACAGCTAAACATCTTTGACAGATCGCTGTGCTAAGCAGGAATATAACGAGAAAATAAAATTATTCATGAAACCTTTGTACTTACAAATTGCTGTAAATTTTAGCTTGAATACACTTTTTATCTGTATCAAATATGGAATGTTTTATGTTAGGAAACGATAATGAATATCCTATATGTACCAGTAAGCGTCACTCACCAAAAAAAAAAAGACAAAGTCCGGTCCAAAAATATTTTAATAGTTATGAACAATAACACACAATTTAAACTTTACATATACGTACATAATTAACCTAGAATGTCAAAAAAATTATTATTTAATAAAAAACATTAACATAATAAGCTTAAAACGAGCAAACTTCAAAAACAAATACAGCTAATTAAAACTACATAATAATTTAAGCAGAGAATATATTTACACAGGATATTAGTCATGTCATAGGCACAAGATATTGAATCAATACATTGCACTTTAATAAGAAGCAACTAGTTATGTATTTACATAATAAATGTGATTTATATCAGCTATATAATAACGTAACTCTTACATTGTATTCATATTAAAACGGCATAGCAAATCATTACATAGCGGGTATCATCATCAGTATGGTGTAATCAGATGAACACTAGGCAGTTGTGAGTTTACTTGAGGTAGGCACGGTATAGTAGCACCGAGTGTCTGTATTCAGGCTCTTGTTCCATCATAAACAACATATCTCGCATGTTGACTCTCTTCAGACGAGTACGCTGTGGGAGCTGACCTCGGCCGGACTGATGGATAAAATATGTTATAAGCAAAACTCGTCTTTCATTTACGAGAGTACCTAATAATTATTTTTAAAAAGATCTGTAGCATTGTATCGAGTCTTTGAATTGCTTGTGAATGGTCAGAAGAGTCGCAGCTCTGTAAATTCGGCAGCTTGACTCATTTTATAATCACATAGTTAGATTCTCGGGGTTTCAATCATCATTGTGTATTAGCGTGATAAATAAACCTAGTACTAACTTATTTCATTAATTTGTATGTGTTATTAAATTCTTTTATTTGTAATTAAAACTTTTTTTAAGGTATTTATTCTTCAGAAGCTAAAAATATATTAATCTATGATGCAGGAGAATGTGACATGAGATTAAGTTAATAATGATATACTTACAGGTCCCATACTCTGACCACTGGATCCCAGACTATCTCCAGCTGCCGAGCCGTCTGTTCTTGGTTTCTTCCTTGGCCCGATCGCCTGTAATGCTGTCAGATTCGCCTCCCGCTGCCTCAGCTCCTCCAACTCAGCACGCTGCATCTCCTTAGCCTGAGTAATGAAGTTAGCAATAAATTTTAAGTGTTTGAATTTATAGTAAATATTAATATTTATTATTTGAATTTATAGTAAATATTAATAATTCAAAGTTAATTCGTCAATTATTATATACTTTCAAAGTGTTATGGGAAATTTTGATAAGCATTCTCATTGATATTCTAAAATGGTAGTTCAGAATTTGAATACATGTATATATATGTATATGTTTAAAGACTTTTTTAATTATCTTCCCACCTTCGCCTTAAGCTTGGCCTGTTCAGGGTCCTCGTTCTTGGAGCGCGACTTGGCTGCTCTCAACAACATCTCCCTCTCTGAGTCCTCTCGTCTTTTCTTATCCACTCTGTCCAGTTCTTCGAGGAACTTCAGCTGGCCCTTCACATCCTGAGTGACTTCATAACGAGAGTCCATCTGCCAAACAAATAACTATGAATAATAAAATAACTCTCCTAACTAAGCGACCTCTGTTGTCCATATTAGGCGGCTACTCAATGTCTATAATCGCATGTTAGGACGTATTTTGTGCTAACTACTGAGAATTGACATATAATTTATAGCCTATATTGCATTCTGATGGGTAAGCATGATTATTGGATGGTTTCATTTAAAGCTGTTCAATATATTTCGAGTGAAAGTGTATCAAACATTGACAAATCCTCACACATTGTATTCACCTTGACATGTGTGTCTATCCGGTGCTGTGATATGACCGCTAGCTTTTCTAGTAGCGATTTGAGTCGTTCTTGCAGCGCGTGGCTCAGTAGGGCTCCAACCTCTGCCGGGGGTTCCTCCAGACCGTGTCTCAGAGACACCGCACGTATCCTGGCCTGCATCACCGCCATTGGTACTAAGGTCTCGTCTTTACAGGACCTGGCCAAGTAGATGAGTCAGTATATAGAGAACACAATTTCACATAGCAAGAACTTTTGAATGGGCGATTATGGAAATTGAATTTTAGTTTTAAAATATTTTTAATTTTGCAAACACTAATATTCACAAGGCAAGTATCAGTTCATTTGTCTTTATAGTAATGATCAATTCACTTTTAGGAGGGCTGGATAATTACTGATTCCTGTCTATTTAAATTTTACAAGGAACTTTCTTTTATATCTGGAATGCCTGTAGATATATTAAATAATAAAATTTCATATTACTGTGGGACGTATATTGCAAGTCTAGTTTAATTAGTTTGCTAAAGACCATTTCACGGTATTTAATAGTTGGGCTAGGCCAAAGTTTTCTTAGGATTAAATTTATATATATTATTATTAAGGAAAAGGTCACAATAAACATTCGATATATGCTGTACTAATGTTACATATACATATATATAATATATTATGTATATTTCATCATGACTCTGTCCAGTACCTGATCTGTGCTCCGATCATTTCCGTGGAGCCCAATATCCGCTGGCTCTCCTCAGCCAGATTAACTCCTCCCATGGCTGCTACGTCATTGATGTCGTCATCGCCGGCCATCTTGTCGTCTACGAAGCTCTGCGAGAACTGAGCTGATCTCCTCTCCCTATCCCGTAAGAGGGACTTCCCCGCCGTGAGCACAGTCGAGAGCCCCGTGTTAGAGGAGCCCGTGGGTCGTGTGAAACCAGCCTTACTGTTCACCGTCATAGTCTTCCCCACCTTGCTGACGTTGATCTTCGGATGCACTGGAATGTTCTGAAGAACTGCTATCGTACCACCAGTTTTGGGCTGAGGCTTCGGCTGGAATCATGAACATCCGATTATAATTACATACAAACAGCGCCATAAGGATACATGTCGTGACTTATAATGACATAGTATATACATCTTTTTCAGTGCAAATTTAATATAAAATTACGATATCAGTCACGAAATGTATGTATATTAAGAGTGCGAATGTGTTAAGCGTCTAATATAGAACTTGTGATTATATAAGTAACATGCATATTATTTAACATTTAATAATATTCATGTCCTGAAGTACAAAATATCGACATCGGTACATCACTAAAATAACTAATGAGGGAAGCTGGGTATACACGTATAGCTGGAAAATATATGACGTAATAATAAAAAAAAGATTAAATCAAAATAACTTTATTTGTACAAAGTTCATCGATAACAGGGCATGCAAAGCCAATTTAGGTACATAGTTTAAAACTAACATAATACATTTAATACGTTTCCCGATGTATATAACTTTTATTGTGATATACATATATAATAAATAATTTTAAAGTTTCTTTTTTTTTTGAATTTGTTTTCCTTTGTTGCCAATAATTAAAAAAATATATACGTATCGTTGATATAATAATGTTAATGGCCAATTAGATTTTTTATTTTACATGTAACTTTTAAATGTCATTTTATTCTAAACAATATAAAAGTTTGTTTGTATGATCCATATTTGTCTTACAAATAAAACATGTCTTAGATTTATAATACATGATATAGCATATTAGGGTATAATAAAAAAGCTAGTTTCCTCTAATAAGATACACATTGATGTAATATGGTTATGATAGCGACAAATACATTCCAGCTTATAATGAGCTGTTAGACTAACACTTCACCATCAGACAGCTTACAGTATATATGTACATACTGTTTGGTCAGCATTTCCGACCTTTGCTCATTATAACCTGGACAAGCCATTTGTTCGTATTAAAAAATAAAATAAAAAAATAAATAAAAACATTTACGAGGACACGGAATCGTTCGGAATCATTCGAAAGAGACGACGATCTGACCTGATGTGAAAGAACACTATGATGGAGGCGGATAGATATACATATACATATATATATATATATGTATGTATGGAACCACCGTAGCGAATGATTCCGACGACTCTACTGGTGCTAAGGCTGTTTGAACGCGAGCGACAAACCTGCGCCGTCTGCACGGCGACTATGTTAATCTGTTTCGGCGATGGTGGTTGGGGCGGGATGACCGGCATCACGGGAGGCAGGAGGGGCGTTAGGGTCGGACTTGAGCTGCCTTCGTCATCTGGCTGCCGAACCACTAACGTTAGGCCCGGCTAACTTGACACTACCGTCTATATATACGCTAGTCCGCAGCTAGCCTTCCGTTACCGTCGTAAGAGGTGTTCACGTGACATGAATCGCGACCAACAACTTCACTATCTTTAATATATATTTGATAAACAACCGGAAACGCGATGAACGTTAATGACACCACGGCACCTCTACTGGTCTGTACCGGTCTGTTTGTTAGTAGTCGGTGAGCCATTCGCTCACCTGATACTGAAAACGCTATCATGCTTGAGGACGATGAATGTGAACAGTTAATATATTAGAGCGGACGGTTTAATTAATTACAAAAAATATATATTAGTACAATATATAGGATGTAACGTTTTATTTGACTGCCGGCACCTCTGGTGTTGAATGTGTTGTTAGCTTACCATCTGTATGTTGCTGGTGGCTACCACTGTGTTGGGTGCTTGCGGTGGTATCGCTGAGAACGCCACGTGCGGAGACGGCGGGTTGATGCCCTCTATCACCAGCTCCTTGGTGACGAGGGACTGACGCAGCAGTGGTAGGCTTTTCTGTTACAAACATGACAAACATCAGCTTTGACACTACGATCCGGACTATTTGGAACGTAGAGACGAACATTTACTTATAGTAATAGACGTTCAGTGGCACAATTATATGATACGAAAGTTCACAATATCGGATTTCGATGGAAGTAAACGTAGTATAAGCTAAGCTAATAATACAATGAAACTAGGGTACCTTCAGGAAGCCGATGAGGCAGGGTTGTGGGCTAGCGTTGAGGAGTCTCTCCAACCTGTCACAGAACTCTTCCGGTTCCACCTGAGCGTCGATCAGTTCTTGTATGAGGTTCCGGACGCTCCTCTCCACGGACTTCGGCTCCTTGCTAGACAGGTCCAGCAGGTTGGCCAGGAAGTTGCGACACTTCTCCTTAGTATTGTCCAACGGCTTCTGATAACGATTACCCACTTGACATTTCGTAGATGACACTCGTCTCAAACTAATATTTTTAGGATTACTATGCACATATTATTTCAACAGCTACAGACGAGACGAGATTTGGCATCACCTCATAACGTGTGCCGCAAAGTAGCCGAGACGTCGGGAGAATGTAGTTTCTAAAATGATAAAGTAATCCGAATAATATTAGTTTCTTATTGAACACCCGCGGGAGACTTGGTTCTCATTACTCGCGCGTTGATAGCGAAGAAATTTCACATTTTCCCGTATCGTCACTCATCGGCGGTCACTATCAGATTCAACTGTGGGACTTGTGTTAAGTATCGAAAACCCTCTGAACTTTGGGAAAACTTAAAAAATAACAATATTACTTTTGAAAATACGAAGTAACTTATCCATTTTCGTACCATAGTTTAACAACTTTGGCATCATCGATTGAAAGCATAAAGTTCTTGCAAGTTTTGGTATCGGTTACTAGTCACGGAGTCGGGCATTTCATCTTTTAATGTTGCACCTGTTGTTTGACTGTTTGTATTTAACCAAATTATTTGTAACACAAATGTACACAAATGTACGTGTCATCCTCACCTGAGTAGTGACTGTGGGTTGGAGCGATTGTGGCGATGGCAGAGGCACGGTCACAGATGCTGCTGGCACCGGGGTAGCGACCGGCCCAGGCGGCATCTGACCAGGTATCTGTCCCGGGGCCGGCACGCTCGTGGACACCGTCGACACCCCGGGATGCTGCAGAAACAACCCCATTGAAATGCGTCTGATATATAAAAATCTATACAATGATAACGGCCTAGTCATTATCATTCATGCATTAACGCTAAAACTCTGTCTAAAGAGTACGGACAAATATCTACGATAAAAAAAAGTTCACATTTAACTTTGATAATGATAAACCTTCACAGAACTCTATAGTTATTGATTTCAAAAAAATCATACATTCTACTGCTGTTATCGTGTTTTCGTCTTAACCACTAGCCAGTACTTTGTTGATTACGACCAGGATGTATAACACGTTAATCATAAACAGCCTACGAGTTTCACGAGGACTGCCATCAGGGAACAGAGCGGGGAGAGAGTTGATAACAGTTATCACAGCGATTCATGCAATTTAGAAAACGTGCGCATACTCAAGCGACAGCATAACATTAGTCGACAAGAATGCCGTACATAACAAAGATAGAATATTGAAAGAAAAAAACATCCTAAACCGGAGAATAGTCTCGGTCACTCATATTACGTGTACATTTAGAAAGTAGATAACTCCTCCGAAACCGGTCCACATGGTCATTGTGTAAGACCACTGATAATAAACCAACATTTATTAATATTTCCATTCGGATATATCTACACATCTGATATACTGTGAGAGTTATGACATATCCTAAGTTGACCTTGCGATGAATCTTTTAAGCTCTGTACATAGATTAATTATAATAATTGTGAATATAAAACGGGTGTCTTGTTAGAAGGTTATGTTAGGACGTATCTACTGGGGGCGACGTATCACGTCCCTCGTCGTGTTAGCGCGCTCTATGCGAAGCTGATGTTTATGTAGATGAACCACTACCCATCATTGACCTGATCTGTGGTTAAACTGAACCATTCACGCACATTAGATGTGAACCACATCCTTGGTAATGTAATGCCGCTATCCATTCTCTCGCAACTACGTAATATAGCCATCGTTTTTTTAGTATACAAAAACGTACCTAGATTAGTCTTACCTTGTTAGTTACCTCATTAAATGCATGCACAAACCCGCCACCTCACATGCATAAACCGATCCTAAGTGGACTGTAACGACATATTATCGGCGGGGGACAACGCGGCCCCTGCCGGAGCTCGAGGGGCGAAGACCCACGTGTTCCTACTTACTGCCGGCACTGTGGACAGTCGCATCGTCTGTTGCTGCGGCGCCAGTGTGCTGGCCCCGGGCCCCGGCCCCACTCTTAACAGCTGGTAATGACCGTTCTCAGTCTTTAATAACAAATGACCCTGCTGCCCCTGTTGTAGACTTTGTAGTGTTTGCAGCGTTATCTAAAAATGAACGCGTCGTATCAATCTCGTTTTTTTTCTGTCATCCTGTTTCCACTATATTCAGTTTTATAAGAAATGACTGTCGCGTTACATTCTCACCGATCGTGTCCTTGTCCTAACGGGTGTTTTTTTTTTTAATCATGTATTATCATTGTTAGGGACATATTATACAAGGACACATACAACTTGCTTCGGTTAAAACAGTTGTGTGAAGTTGAGACAGATGTTAGATTTCAACATGTATCTTGCAAATAGTATGCTTATACACAGCATCTAAAGACATGACAGATTATGTGAAGGCAATCGACAATATAGAGCTGGCAGCATGTCATATATAATATATTAAACAAATATTTGGAAACATTAAGAATATGATAAAAGGTTTTATGCTTAAATTTATATCCTTATAAAAGAATAAGCAGTCATAGTCCAAAATGCATTGTAGATTCAGAAAAAATAAAAGAAAATCAAAATAAATAAAGAGAACTACAACTTAGTTTGGTTCCAAAAGAAAAAACAAAAAATTAAAATTCAAACTAAGATCCATTTAACAATGAGTTAACGATTAGCTAACTTATGATAATATTTAAAAAAATACCACAAACATAATGCAATTGTTGTATATCTTTGGGTGATTGATCACAAACCATGATTTAAGAGCTACATTATTATGATATGTAAAGCTCATGATATACCGGCTGCTGTTGTGTGTGATGTGTTCTGTTAAGTTTTAATTGTATCTTCAAAGTTAAACTTAACATTTACATGGAAACCAAATTTTATTTACAATTCATAAAGTGTATAGTTAGATTATTTCACAGATTATTCTATAAAAAACACAGATCCTATGGTTATTGTACATATAATATATATTTATTCTTACATATGAATAATTATAAATCAGAAGAAATAATTATTAATCCAAATATATTTGATTTTTTTTTCTTAATT
>DVQP01003042.1:0-11433 GCA_018231745.1 Danaus eresimus
TTATATATATATATATATAAGTAGAAATATTTCAACAAACCTTCAAGTTATTTTTCGTAAGTGACGCAAACTTAAACGCCGGGATAATATTCAATTATTTTAAATCTTGGCATTTTAATCATTGAATTAAAAGACTTACATCTGCATTCGGGACTTACGTTAACCATAAATCAAGAAAATGTTTAGCAGAGACTATTTCATACATCTGTTTATATCACTTTGCTTACTATCTTTACCGTTTCCCCACAAACTTAAGTAAATTAACAAAGTGTATGTTTTTATATCCACTTTAGTTTTGTTGGATAAGATATAAGAAAAAATCTAACTAATAATTTCATATTTTTTTATTTTTCAGAAGTCGCAGAGTTAGGCCCGTGTTCACTTTGGATCGTTCGGGGCATTTAGTTTTGGCCCAACAATAATTCTTATAATCTTGCAATAAACGTGTAAATTATTAAAATTTCCTTAGAACATAATATATTTCATTCGCAATCTCAAAAACATTTAAATCCTTATCACTCGTTTATTTTATATGTCCTTTAGAATACCATATGAGTGTCGTTTCGACTTATACTCGCTAGAATAAAATATAGCTTCTATTTATGCTATAAATTGTAGTTTTATTTATTATCTCCATGTGTAGCAACAAGAAGAAACAGAACAATCACTGAGTATAACCAGGTTTAGGATTTTTCCCAAACAAGTAAATAAATAAATAACAAAAATTTTAAAGAAACTTAACAGTTTGATGAAAAATAATGTCGCAATAATGAAAGCGTATAAGTATATAATCTTTTTTTCAAACTTGTACAAGAACAGCTAGGAAAATATAAACCAAAAACAAAGACAAACAAAAGAGTGGTACACTGATGATAATGACTGCGTTTTCTTTTAAGAAAGAAATAGTAGTCTTCATGAGGCACACAGAGTTTTGAGCACTGGATTTCGTGGTGGTGCCTTCAGATATCGACACGGCCAGGGAATCTCCCTTTCCTTTAACCGTTGAAACACTTGCCTCAACCGGAGCTTTAAAAACCTCTAAGAAATCCCTGCTCGTAATTTTGTAACCCTCTTTGAGTTTTGTTCGTGGTCCCTTCAATATTTTTAATCCTTCCAAATTCATTTTTTTGACTAATTCATCTAATATATCATTTTGTAATGAACCGCACTGCAAGGATTTGGATTCGCCCAATTCCATTCTGCTTATCACAATAGCTTCTTGCGATTCTATTCTTTCTTTCGTGTCGTATTGTGATGTTTTATTTTCTCTTCTATTAAAATGAGTAATTTGGTCTAATATGTCCAGTGTTTTTTTCATCTCTTGGCTTATTTTTTCCATAATGTTATCCTCCAGCCTTCTTATCGCCAGGTCAATAAATACCGTTAATTTTTCCCACAGTTCGGGAAACACAGTGTAGTCCCGAGATTCTTCTGAACACGATTTCTTTTGTACTTGATTTCTATTAAATAATATTTCGTTTATCGTTTCTTCATTCGGTAAATTAATATTTTTTTGGCGATTTTCATCATCTTCTGCATTTAAAGATTTTTTGAAAACATTTTTAGGATATTCACTTTCTCCGGTGGATTCAATGCCTAATCTATTTAAAGGAAAAGAATTACGCAGCTCATCAGTTATTATGACGTCGTTTAATTTAGAAGTAAACATATTATTTTGGATACTTTTAGTCACCTTTGGAAATATACCTACATTAATTATAGTATCCAATAAAGTATTATTTAGCATGTTAGGCGATGTTTGTGGTTGGTTTTGATCATTTTTTACATAAATTTCGTGCATTGGCGCTAGAGTATCATTCGAGAGGATATTTTCATTTCTGAAATAGGAACTAGTTTTAGCGATCACATATTTATCACTTTCATTTCTGAGATCATAAATATTTTGGTTGTCTGTAAGCGTTTCGCTGCTAAGAAAACTATCACTTAAACACATTGCCGCTACGACGCGTTCATTGCCATGCGTATTTACAGTTTCTAGAGACGACGTAGAAGTGATAGTATCTGATTGACTCATATAGCTCCCAGCACTCATCAAGCTTTTTTGGATAACAAATTTTTCTCTACTGTTTGTACCGGTTATTTCTTTTTTATATTTTAATATGGATGAATTCCCTATTTGAGCCACAGCCACTCTTATAATGTTTGTGCTATATACATTTTCATTTTGATAAGTCTCAGAGCATATTCTACTCGAAGCAGAATAAACATTATCAACATTCGAATCTGAGGCTCTGAAGTCCTTTGGTTCCTGAATAGTTTTCGGTAAATAATTCGATATGTGAATGACTGACGGTATTCGTTTTGTGTTGTTAAGATCACTGTTATTAGATGATATACTTTTATCTCCCATCAATGTGACGTCACTTGACTGACTGATATATGAAATTTTATCCTCATTGAAGTTACCATTCAAAGATATCTTTTCACTGTCATCCAAAAGATTTTCCTTAGCCAATACTTTCTTCAGTATTCTAGTACGAGAAACGGCGTTCAAAACAGAATCTGAATACAAGTTCCTATGAATATTTGCTGCTATTGAACATTTACTTTTAGCTCGATCATAATATGATTCCAGCTTTTTATTTAAATTGTTTTTAGGGTCTTTATTTTTGTAATGAATATTTTTTATTTTTACTTGTCTTGTACATTTCTTTGATTTTGCTTTTACTGTTGGATGTGTTTTTTGATGTTTTTTTTCTGGCTCCTTAATATATTTGAGTGCATTTGATACAGGTTCAGATACGTTAAAATTGCTTTCACTGTCGCTTGCTATGTTTCGGCTCTTTCTTATACATAGCACATCATCAATAATAGATTTGCAAATTTCAAAACTTTCCTCATTTCCGAGTGTCTTACAAGTGGCTGGTGTAGAATCTTTGGTATATTTCGTAGCATTACTCCCGTCAATTATTGAAGATTTTTCGTAAGTCTCTTCAACAATGAGATCAAAGGGATATATGGTTTGACTATTAATTTTCGTTTCCTCCTTGACTCTTTCAATAACTTTAAGATCCTCTAAAAGTTCCATATTCATTTTTTACATTTATAATTTCTGTAACAAAATATGTTCCTCATGAAAATCTCCATAAATCATGAAAAGTGATGATTTTGGTGTTTATAATGTGGTGTTTTTGATGACTCGCTATATTGTTTTAAAAAAGTTGAAGGAACTTAATAAAATATTTTTTCTAAAAAAAATTTAGTTTTGTACATACTTTATTAATCATAAAAAGTGAGAGATTGTTCTTAATTAATGTTAATAAATTGATGGCCAGTCGAAACTATTTGAAATCTCCTGACATTCCTAAACTGTGATCTTCACAACGACCATTTGTATTAAACATGACATAAATGCGTTATAAATGTAATAAAACAAACAAGGTAGTAGTAGCAGTACTAGGCATTTTTAAATTGATCGTCTCTCATCAAGTTCAGTTTGAAGACTTGGGGTACCTTTATTCATTCATTTATTTTTTATTTCCATACCAGTACATAAAAATATTATTTTAAAATCAATTTAAAACAGTTTATCAATATGTTCTACGGCTTCGCTTACTTTAAATTTTATAAGCCTTTAAAGTAATTACAGTTAGATTTACAAATATCATTTGTAAAAGAAATTAAATCAAAAGCCTAAATCAGAAAGTGACAGCCCGTGATACATGGCACCAGCACGAATATTTGTCGGAGGTGTTGTCGATGATGATGTTATTGACCCTTGGTTTTGTGCATTATCAATATCTATTATCTTGCTTCCGCTTGCCGCTATCCAATCTTTTATAACATTTAAGTAAAATAACCAAGATATAAGTAGTACTGGAAGCCAAAGAAGAATACAAAACAAACATCCTTCCCAAAAACACATTCCATCACGGTGTCTTATAATAACTTTCTTTCCATATAAACAATGTGGATCAATTTCAATGCACACAGACGAGCAGGAGTTATTGTCTCCTAAAAGTTCACAATTACTGTTTGCAGATACAATGTCGTTACAAGTTGGCTTGGGTTCAGCGTCGCACGGTCTTCCACATGTATGGTAACTACACACACGTTCGTGATTAGAATGACTTGGGCAAATGCTGTCAGAAATGCTATATGTATAATTTTTGGATTTTGTAAGATCATCGCAGTATAATGCAAGCAATTTTCCTTTATCCGTAGCTATTGAGGTTTCGTAGAGCGATTTCGATTTTGGTAACGAACAAGTAAGAGCGTTGTCTATCATTTTTTGATCGTCATTAGTTTTATTTTGTGCTGCTGATGTCATATCTGTAACTTTAATTAGAGATTCGCTAGCTATAATATTGTACGAGGATTTTTTTTTCATTGAAGAAGAATTACATTCCTTCTTTTTTGGCTCTTTCCTAAGTTTAAGGCCTGATTTCAATTGACTTTTACGCATGCTACTTGACACTTGAATTCCTTTAGATATTTTTGCTAATGCTCCATTAACCAGACAGTTTTCCATTGCGTGCTCAATAATTATGCTTTGTGATATATCCTCTGTTTTGGATTTCAAATGATTAGAATGATTTTTAATTTTATTTGTCTCATATAAGTGGTTGCTGATAAGTTTATCAGCGGTGTTTGCTAAAGAATTTATAATTCCTCTGAGTTCATTTATCTCTTGAATTATTTTCAAGTTTTCTTTGTGAGTATTTAAACCTGAGTTAGTATTTGATAATAACGCGTCACCGGTCAATATATCTGTTGATTTCCTTAATAAATATTTAGTTTCACTAGTTGCTCCATCAAGCAGTGATATAATATTTTGACTATTCAATGCCGGTTTTCCTTTTATGTTTTCTTTTGGAGTATTTACCTTTTCTATATTTGATTCCATCTTATGTGCTTGTGATGGTGTATTTGTATTTTCCTCGTTTTTATTCTTAGAACAGACCTTAACTTTTATTTGCAATTGCATATCCTTTTTTCCATGGTAGTTAGAAAAATATTTCATTAAAGTTTGAAAATTATGCAAAAGTTCTTTTTGTCTTTTAATTTTATTGTTGGATTTCTTGGCAAAATATTTGTTTCGCTTCGATTTATTGGTTTGATAATTAGTCGTTTTTCTCTTGAATATTGTATTTTTGAGCGATTTATTGTTAATTTTCATATTATTTTCACCTTCTACGTTTGTACTTTCTGTGTTTAGATTTAACTTAGATTCATCACTTTGCTTTCCGAAATCAATTGTGACAAGTTGATCGCTATGCTCGTTTTCACTTGTAATTTTATAGTTTTCATGTGTAGATTCATAACGTTTTATAATCTGATGTTCAGATAAATTGACTGTCCTTCTGTTACTTCCCGTTTGTAATTTTTCATAGGTTTTTATGTGACCTGAATTGATACCATATATGTTTTCATAGATGCTTGGTATTTTCTTCAAATTATTTCTAAGTTTCCTTCCACTCTGTGTGCTATTCTGACTTCTAGTTTTTGTAAATTTGTCATCGTCGTCTAAAATTGTATTAGTATAAGTTTTTGGTAAAAAGTTATTGTTTGGGTGATTAGCTTCTGGGTCATTCCCTTGATAAGTTGCACAGTGTTTAGTTACTGATTTAGCTCGTAACGTTAGAAAATTTAGACTTGAGGACGTTAAAAGATATTTGCTCGATTTGCTTACGGACAACATTATCTTCTTGTAACGAAATTTCTTAACCTTGTTTACAGATTTCCGTTTTTTGTTTTTATGTGACTTCCTCGGGATGCTTAATGTTGAGATTATTTCTAGATATTTATTACACAATGGTATAGTTAGATAAGATGATTTTATTCCTGTTATAGCGTCTTCACTTCGTTCTGGATTTAACTGCAAGTCTTTCGAAAATGTTGATTGTGATTCTGGTTTTGTCCTTTGATGTCCCAATTCTACGTCAATGGTATAAGTATATGAAGACGTCTCATTAGTCTGTAAATCCATTTTGTGTAATATCGAATCCAGCACTGAATCAATCTTTTGTTTTGTGTCATTGTTTTCACATAAGTACTTCGTAATCCAATCATTCAATAGTTTTTTAAGATTATCAACCACTAGTGATGTTAAGTTAACCTTATACGATGTATTTTTCTGACAGTCGGTTATTTCACTGTCACCACAAGCACTACTGTCTCTCGTAAACTCGTTTGTGTCTGTTCCATTATAAATCGTTGAATACTTTGACCTCGCCGATGTTGCCATTCTGTTTGAGAATTTATTTCTTTTCTTCCTGTAATACCTTCTCATTATGCAAATATCGGTTTCTATACTTAGGTCTCGTTTTATTTTACCATGATTTTCATAGTACTTTGTCTTGGGTAGTTTCTTCTGTAATTGTTCTACCAAACTTTTTGTGCACAACTGTGATGCTCCAGAGTATGTTTTGGAAAAGGTATTTACACTTTTACAAGAACGTCTAAATAATAATTGCGTTGGATTTTCTTTGCAATTCAAATTAACTTTGTATTTCATTATCTTGAATGGTTTTAAATTCTTCTACAACATCAGGATGCAATCTTCTGGAATAAAAAGATCAGTATTCTATTCATGTAGCCTTATATCGACGATAGCAGCTAATTTTATTTAAAAAATATATAAATTGTTGTATTTGTTTTGTTTATACAATATGTATGTACTTTAAAACCAAGAATAAATTTTCTGTTGTGTAGTTTTGAGAGTAATGTTAGACGTGTTAAAAAAAAAGCATACGTACAGAAGAAATAACAGCTTATTATATTGTTATTCCCGAATCAATGAAAACTAGCACAATTTTAAACGTTTATAAACATTTCATTATGTAAAAATATATTTAATATATTAAAATTTTGACTGTATAAAATTATTTGACGTAATGATTGAAAAATATTTTCAGCCAGAGTCTAAAGAGAATACAATCTTTGTTTTTAAAACTGGTCCATCGTTTTAACAAAGCAACAGCTAAGTGGTTTAGACATTGTGTTTTTTTACTTCATATTCACTGTTTAATATATATTATTTATTATAATAAATAGAAAAACTGGTAGACTTATGACCAAAAAAAAAAATTAAGCAATAATTTTGGATGACAAGCCTAGAATATCTTCAACGAGAAAAAAATTTGGTAATAACTATTTCTCTATGTAAAGAGACAAATTTTTGGCAAGAAATATTTTGTTGGAGAATTCCCGTGTAAAATGTTTTAGCTATAAAGAATTGATAAGGAATTTAGCTCCTAAAATTTTTGAGGGATTTGTCTTTGTTAATTATTTTAACATATTGATAATATAGTGCAAGCAGCACGCTATCATGTTAAAACTTAAAATTTTTTGCCGTCAAATTATGCTCTTTCGTGGTTGTCATAATTTATAAAATAATGACAAAAATTTAAGACATCCATTTATTTCGTTACCGCGATTAAATAAAAATATATTTTGCAATTAAGATCACATTATTAGACAATAACTATTTACGTCATAATTTTTTTTTTACTTGGGAGTATTTTTTATATAAAATTGTAAATAATTTCAGTGATTTATAATTGAAACAACGAATTAAACAGTACTATATGAAAAAAGAAATTTGTCTCTTATGGAATCATATCTCAATATTTGTTTCAAGAGCTTTTCACACAAGGCTCTTGACTCATACTTTGCATGTATATATCACATCACTAGGCACCCTCGTTCTGTGATCGAAACGGGTAAACAGACCTTTGAGTGTCCTTTAGTCGGAAAGCCAGTCATGCGAGATGTGAGTAAAGAAAAGATGAATTGCCTTACCATTACTACGTACCTATATTTACATATTTTAGAGCCAAGTGAAATATTATTAACAAATTTTGACACAAAAAGGCTTGTTAATAATCACTAAATTGTCTGTTAGGTCGTGTATTTTTCCTTCAACTATGAATATTTGTCTTTTAGACTCGTAATGTAAAATTCAATATACTATTTTTGAGTGTCATTGAAAAGATTTACTAATGCCTTTTTATTAAAAGGCTTAGAATTACAAGTCTTCTTTAAATTTTGAAATATCGTTAACAATTTGACCTTGCACTATTTAGAAATTTAACGAAATAGTTAATGATTTCTTATTAAGTCATTAAGTGATTTTTGAGCGACTTCGTTTGGTAGGGGTTTAGGTTAAGGGAATTCGTTCTCATTTTCAAACTTCGCTGAAGGGTCATTCAGAGCTTGTCCGTTTGTAGTGACCACTGTCCACGCAATGTTATGTAAAATACAATTCTCATAAAAAGTACTCCTTTTTGTATATTTATTTATTATCTTATATTATTTATATATAACCAGTGTTACAGTATAGTGATATTTTGAAAGAAATTTATTAATCTTTTTTTGAAAAGTATCCACGAATATTTATAGATTATTTTAACTTCCCTCCAGGGATATCTTCGGCCTACTGAGGGTCGTAGTTTATATAATGTACTCTCCACGCATGAGTAAATTGTTAAGACAGCGGAATACATTGTTTAGTTGTTATTATTTTTAATAATAAAGTAAGAGGTCTACATGTTAATAAAATTTGCGTGCTTTTTAAGATTTTCTTACTCTAATAAAAAGCTGTCATTGACTTATTTATCGTTTATAGAAATATGTAAAAAAAAGTACTTTTTTCACAAAATAAATCATGATTTTGTTTATTTTCAGTATTTATCGCGTTAACTATACATTAATGCATTAATAACTTTGACAAAATCAATATAAAATGGATGTCATAACAATTTTCTTGAATTTTAAGGGACAGCCTGTTATAATAATTGTAACAATTTAAGGATTTATTTAATTAATACTTGTGTAAAGTTAAGTTCAGTTGGTATAAAAGAAAATTGTACACGTTGGGGACGAAGGGCTTTGCTGACGAATGTTCATCCTCTTACGGATCTGTTGATTGACTGGATTAAGCGGAGAGAGTTTAGAAAACAGACGCTTGTTGTGAGGTTTTCGGGTTTATAAGATGTTCTATTTAGTATTAGGTTCAATTATTTTTATTTTTACCTAGAAAATGTCATCTCGGAGACATTGTGTAAATTTTATTTTAGAGTTGTACTTTTAATGAACCCAAACGTACAATACGTTGTCATTCAAGATGTTATCTGTATCGAAGGTCGGTAAGTTGTATAAAACAATGGACACTGGCTACCATATAAGATACGAAGAAACGTCGAATCTTGTTTCATAAGTTGTAAAACACAATGGACACTTGCGACCGTGTAAAATAAGAAAAAACGTAAAATCTCGTTTCACTTATTATTAATAAAATAAAATCTTTTACTCAATATATAAAGAGCTAGTTGAAGGCTGTTTTATGTTAACAAAAGTTCGTTCTAAAAGATATCGAAATGTGAAATGCAAACGAAATATAATATATTTGAGGTTGTTTTCTCTCACAATATGTTTAATTGCTCTTTGTACAGTAATGTTTATTGTGATGCCTTATCGGAGGACAAGCTAACTACAGTTTACGGTGTTGGTTAAAGGAAGGGATTGTCGGTTATTTTTTGTATTATTACAAGAAAGAAATGATCTGAAAACTGATTTCCATATGTATAATATTTAAATTAGTGTATTTAAAAACGAAAGGACTTGTAAGTCACTTATTTACTTAAGTCTATCAAATTAATTATATTTAATTCAATTATATATATTTGTCCTCAGAATCTATTCTTGATAAATGCTTTGTATTAATATAATGATATAATTTACTTACTAACTAGATTATACTAACGGAAAAGTTACTAGGTACTTAAAGTTTTGAACGATTGAAATATTAGTTAAAACTCGTTTCCCGTCGTTATATTTACTATGAAAGTAACAACGTACAAACATACAGAAAGATAAGTAATAATTGCTAAATAATTTTATGATATGTTGTGAAAAGTAACAAAAGATTGTGGTTAGTGCTGAAAATTTTCCCATGTAAATAATATTTTCGACTTTTCATGTACATGTGTAATTTGTTGTATCTAAAATAAATTTTAATTAATAACATACAAAATATCTATAGAACGATGAATGGTAAAGAAAATGTTGATAAAAATATCCTAATAGGTTTAAAAGTATGGTTTTATAGATGTAAGGTCTCACATTAAAGTCACGATTATTAAGTTTATAGTGGATAACTGTTTGTCGTAATTTTAATTAACCCGAATATTCCCTAAAAGAAAATTACTTATTACTGCAGCACTTGGATTGGCATTATATTTATCGATATAAATTGAATGGTTTAATCAGTTTGAAACTCACGATGATTTGTTATGAAGAGATCCAATTACCCTTGATTGTACGAAAAAGTATTTTAATCAACCATTTCAAAGATTTAAACTTAAACTTTATAAATAAATAACTTATAAATATCTGTTAATAAGATCTCAGACTATTTTTATATATAATAAATTCAGATATTTCAAAAATCGCCGGTGTTATCTCTTACGTACGTACGTACTTATAATTTTTTTTTTTGAAAATTAATCTGTAATGAATATTTTTTACTTTATTGCGAGATATATTACATCACATTGAGCGTTAAATCTATGCTTTGTTAAATTTTAAGAATTCAATAACCTTCTTAAAGATGTACATACACTTCTATACACTTCTGTACACACACACACACACACATACATATATAAGTCTTTCAATCCTTACTTCAAGTGCGTTCAGGTTTTATTCAGACGAAGATGACATATCTTCAGTACCCCTGTATTTATTCTTTCATGTCTGTACACTCTAAAAACACATTACCTTTTTTACATTGCAATTTAATATAATTATAGAAAATGCATATATATTTTGATTGCTTAATAAGAAGAATATCACCATCAATAGTATGAGACGAACTTGACAAATGGTAGTAAGATATAATGTGTAACAGTTGTATAACAAAAATATTTAGCTTTCATTAAGTCACTTGAGGGCTTAAGACGAATCAATGTTTTATAACCTTATCTATAATTAGATAAAAATATATCTCTACATTATTTTGGTAGCTATTGTTATGTTTTTCATGAAAACTGTTTATTATATTTTGCAGAAAATAATTCATTGTCATGTACTATAATTTTCATTGCATCAGATTAAATAATAAAAAGAAGATTATTCTTGAATCGTAATACGATTAAGTTTTCTAACTGCTTTTATCTTTGTAATTGTTTGTGTAAATACTACGGATGAAGGAACAATGAGATTATGTCACATTCGTATAACATGATCATTTGCAACATTAACCCAAGAGGCTAAATAGGGATTTACTAAGGTTATGGGGACCTACAGCATCACGAAGTTACTTAAAAGAAACAAAATACATTTCATTGTACTGAAAGAAGAAAAAGAGTTAAAAAAATTACAGAGTAGATATGACAATATTTAATTAATTTATAATAGAAAGAGTTGAAAATAAACGAAAGTTTTAATTATAAATGAATAAAGTTTGTT
>DVQP01003043.1:0-11432 GCA_018231745.1 Danaus eresimus
AAACAGTAGACATTCTGAATTTGTTTTAAAGCGATAGATTCTATCTCAGAATGTATTTCAGTGATATTCTAAGTTGCTTTATTTTTTCAAGCTTAAAACAAGAAACGGATCATTAGAATAAAATTCTCCAAATTATTATTATGATGTCAATATATGAGAACTGGTACATAGGCCTTGGTGTTAAGGTTTTATGTTCTGGCATTTGTAATATCTTTTAAAAATTTTGTTGGGATCTAGTTTTAAATATTTATTCGGTTTTAGGTAATCAGAAAATAGAAATTAAGTTATATTAACTAATAATAGCAAATTTATCGTTTTCCTTCACTGACGTGTTGGATATTCGTAGCTAACGTACTTGTGGTTCTTTTAGATTAAACAAGAACCTATCTCTCGTATCTAATTAACTTACAATATGAAGGTGAAATTTTATGCGTAAAAAATTAGGTGACAATAAATAAATAACAAAAAAAAAAGGAAAAGGAAAAACAAATCTCCTTTAACACGAAAACCACCGATAGTTGTTTATGTTAACTGTTGCCTTTTCAAAATTTCGCGCGTCAGTAATCGTTCACGATCCAGCATTACACGTCAGGATTTATTTAAAAGAAAAAAATGGCTAAAGATGCTCTAAGGAATTTTGTTAAAATAATTACGCTATGAAAATCAAAATTAGAATAATACTTACTCAATGCTTAATACGGGCACTCTATTAACACGAACTTTCGTTTTATATCTTTCATCATTTGGAGTGTAATAAAATTTATTTAGAAGTGGATTATAAAAAACAATATATATATATATTGATTTAAATTGTTTGGCTTTCCACTCTTTATTTTTAATTATATTTATTAACCCAATGCTTCATTAGAAAAATAACTTTACAAATATTCTTTGTTTGTTCTTTTGTTAATTGTTAAACAAACAAACAGTAAAAAAAAATAAACAGTAAAAATACATCTGAGAAAAATTATATTCTATTTTAATAAATGATGAAACTATGAAATAGTTTTATTTGAGCAATTTGATTCTAGACAATTTTCCTGCATTTTTATAAAAAGTCGAGTCAATATTAAATATTTTACTAAGTGTCACTTTATAAAAGAAATTCATGTATAAATTAATATATAAAATTGTTGTAAACAGTATATTAGGATTACAAACACGGTTCCTTAAATATTTTGTTTTATGGAGTATCAATCTCTATGCCCATGTGTCATCTCTTAACATTCCTTATCATTGATTGAATGAACTTTATTTTTAACAACTGTTGTCAATTGTCAAATCTCTGTCGTTAAGAGCGTCTTGTTGTGGCCTACACAAGATACACGTGTTTTTTAAAACTACAATTGATATTCATTTTTATTATTACAATTTAATAAGATCTTGGCAAAAGAAATTTTGTCTCTTTTACATTACTGCTTATTAACATACTTTTAATTTAACTTCCTCAGTGACGCGAGAAATCGCAGAGAGGTTCAGTAGTAATTCAAAAGTGTTAAAAAAATAATAAAATGGTAAGTAATAGTAATCTTTAACGATTATTTATAACTCTTAATGGTAATTTTTAACGAGTATCCTATATCAAAATGATGGGTGTCTTAGCACGTGTTATTTCTAGGTTATGTTTATTGTTTACCGCCGGTCAACGCCTAAATAGTTATTTAAACTTTTTAAAACAATCTATAGAAACAGTTACAACTAATGTAAATTATTTCAAAATACCTTGATTCTAAAATTTTGGATATTAATGACCCCGCGTGACAGGCGTTATTATTATAACCTCACAATATCCAGCCTAATGTTGTTATATTGTTATTTACAGGCTGAATCTGAAGCATCTGTTAATCCGAAAGCCTACCCTTTAGCTGACACGGCTTTAACAGCTAAAATTTTAAACCTCGTGCAGCAAGCGGCTAACTACAAACAGTTACGCAAAGGTGCCAATGAGGCCACTAAGACCTTAAACAGAGGTCTGTCCGAGTTCATCATTATGGCGGCGGACGCCGAACCGCTGGAAATCGTTCTGCACATTCCTATTCTTTGCGAAGATAAGAATGTGCCTTATGTGTTTGTCAGATCCAAACAAGCTCTGGGTCGAGCCTGTGGAGTTTCCCGGCCGATAGTCGCGTGTTCCATCACGATCAATGAGGGATCACAGCTGAAGCCGCAGATCCAAAGTATTCAGCAAGAGATAGAGAGACTCTTAGTGTGAGTGTTGTGACGGGTGCAAAGAAGTTATATTTTAATACAAAAGATATAAAAAAACATTGACTTTTATTTCCAAATATATATTTTACACATTTAATAATTGTTCCCTTATGAATTTCTTAAAATTAATTATTATTCAAACAATTTTTTTGCTCTTAAATTCCAATTATCTTCCCATCTTGATTCTTGGAATTTATTAAGATTTTTCTTCATTCTTTCAGCCACTCTATTTTGAGAGACATTTCTTGGGAACTCATCAAACCATAGCACTATGAGTTTAGAGAGTTCATCACTTGTTTTGAATGTGTATCCATTTTCACCATTCTGAACTAGTTCATCAATGCTGGAAAAAAATTGAGTACCAAAATACAGTATTTACAACTAACATATATAGAGAATTGCAAAAGAAATATTTACATAATTAGTACCATTTAAAATCACAAGCAAAAACAGGTAGTCCAGCACCAAACATGTCGACAACCTTCATAGGCAGATCTAGCCCTGATGAACTTGTATGTAGACATACACCTAGGTCAGCACTAGCCACCATAGTGGGATAATCGGCAGCCTCTAACCATGGTGTTAATACTTTAACATGCTGCCAATTACGAGCTTTAATCTCTCTTTGGTAATGTTCTTTCATTGGACCCTTGCCAGTTATAACACATATGAGTTTAGGGAGCTTGTTTGTTAAGTTATATGTTGTCTCATATACTGCAAGGAATAGATTTCAACTTAAATAAAATTAAATATTGAAGTAGTAACATTAAAAATGTGTAATTACTAAACATTTACTTTAAAGTTTGTTTTTTTATTTTCTTTTACCTTGCAATGCATCCATAAGGATACTAAAATCTTCATCTTCAGTCCAGCTAGTACTACTGAACAGTAGTGCTGGTCTATTCAACTTAAATCTAATTGAGTTATCAACTTCCTCAGTGAAAGCAGTAGATTGTCTACTTGTCTTGCTATATTTTTCATTTGCACTAAAAACTTCATAATCTTGTCCTAGTTTTAGAAACCACTTGTGTTTATCTTCTAGAGTTATTGGTTTAAATATTTTGGGTGGCTTGTCATACAGGACCATAGCTCTGTGAAAAATATTATATAACATTAAGAAATTGGCACTAATAAATTGTGATTAAAACACATTGCATGACCTACATAATATTCCAATTTTCAAGCAAATTAGTTTTCATTGCATATGTCACACATATATTACTGTCTGAAGATTGCCCAAAATATTTTTCTATGCAAGTTGCTACTTTTAAAAGTGGATGTTTATTTCCAAGTGAAAGAGCCATAATTGTATGTGCATAATTGTGCCAGTCAATAATAAACTTAGTACGGGTAACCAAGCAGTAAAACCTACAAACGGGTAGAGTAGGTATTGCCGGAGGATTCTGGCAAAGTAGGTAATCGCATTTTCCAGTTATCAATAATGTGAAAAACAAAGAAATAGTTTGCCACAAAGCTTTTGCGAAGTATTTTACAATCTTAGGAACTCTGTCTATCTTCAAGGGATGTAATTGAGTAATTGTAATATTTGTATTCTTTTGAATTTCAGTAAGTGGTGTTGTATCCACGTATCCAATTAAATTAACCATAAAGCCACAACTAGCCAGTGATAGTGCATGATACTGCATCCGAGGACTTCTACCAATATCTCCGAGCACTACCACTTTTACTGTTTTGTTGTCTGTTTTTTCCAGTGTCGTCATGATCTAAATTATTCGCTTTAATCCATCTAAAAATATATATTTATAATAATACTGAATGACCCCACTGTAACGACCGGTCTTTTGATAAGGTACGTCAAAAATCAAGTATGAAGTTATTTTTGACATTACCGATATGTCTAAATCATTTAATCAGCTGGTTTGTTGTTTGAAAATCTAAAACTGTTGATTTCGGAAGTTGAAGTTTTTATTAAAATAATATGTAAAGGAATAAATAAACAATGTCTAAGGTCTTGATTATAAAACACCTGCCACCAAACCTATCTTTCCAAGATAAGGAAAAGTTATTGCATCATTTCGGAGCTGAGAAGGTATGGGGACCCGAGAAAAGAGACTATGTTTTTGCTTCGTTTTCTACTAAAGAAAAAGCAAAAATATCTTTGCAGCGTCTCCATCAACTGGAAATTGCTAAGAAACGTTTAGTCGTTGAATATTCGTTCGAAAAGGAACCCGTTCTACAGACAAAACAGATTGAAGACTCGGTTTCAGACACCACCAAACATATTAGAGAGTTCTTGCGGACTCTTAACGCTTGGAATCCTACTGTGGATTTTTATCAACCACCACCAATACATCTTAAATATAAATATCCTTCAGCAAATTCCTTAGTATGTATAAATATTTTATATTCACTCCTTCTACATAAACCGTTTTACATTCAAACATTACATCTAATGAACAAAATGAGCTTAGAGCCACCCTTTGAAGAAAATGAAAAAGCTTTAAATTATTTTAAGGAGACTTTTAGGAAATATTTTCTGGATGAAATTTATATAACTGCCCCTGATGAACCCAGCGAGTCAGAAATATCCAGTGATGATAATGTACAGCCAAAGGAACATTTACCTTCAATGGTAAAGAGGAAGCACTTGCTGCCTAAGACAAGGAAACGGGCTGCAGCAGTGTTATCAACAGCCAACCTAACAATGTCTAAAAGAGAAAAACCTACACACCAGGAAGATGTGTTTGAAGTCACTGCTCCTGTTGCTGAAGTCAAAAAAATATCATTGGTTGTGTCACAAGATGCTCTACAGAAGCAAACTGAAATTCCTGAAGTAGTGGGTGAGCTGGGAAAGTTTCAGAAGGAAGAACAAAGCTCAGTTCAAGAAGAGAAAATTGAGGAACCCAATAAACCAACAATTACTAAGAGGGAAATTTTGAAGAATAGACTATCTTACAGGGAAATGAAGGCATTAGCGGTTTTCAAAAACTATCATCCTGGAGAACCATCTATGAGGCTTTACATAAAAAATCTGGCAAAAAATGTAACAGAACACGATGTACAAAGAATTTATAAAAGATACATGGAAGACGTCCCTGAAGAGGAGCAGGTTGGATTTGATGTGAGGGTCATGCAGGAGGGACGAATGAAGGGACAGGCCTTCGTTACATTTCCATCTGTAAAGTTGGCAGAACAGGCTCTCAGTGAAACAAATGGTTTCATATTAAATGAAAAGCCAATGGTTGTACAATTTGCTAGGGCTGCTATTAAAAAAACTGTTGAATAAGTGATATTTTTTATTTAACAAATAATTATATATCCATTAACTCAATTGTATAGGACAATGATTCTTCGTGATCAACTTGAGGTTTTCCTGATAGAATTTTATGTAGCATCGGTAAAATATTATCAACTGTTATGAGTTGATCAATGAGGTCGACTACCACTCTCTGAACATTGTTCAAAACCTGTACAACTTTGTCATCTTTAGTCAATAGATACTGTTGATAAAAAGCATCTATGAGCAAAGTGCACCAATCAAATAACTTGCTCTCATAGACATCTCTGTATTCTTTGTGAGAATCTGTGAGTAGATATGATATGTATGAAAGTAGAAATAAGGCGTTGTCTAGTGTTAGTCCATTTCTCAAGTAAGGTATTAACAGTGCATCACTGAATGTTATTTCAAACAAGTAATCTAACAATTCAAATTTAGCTTTCTGTTCATTTGTTAGCTTGGTAGAACCCATTTCACAATTACAAAATTTCATGAATTCTTCACGATTATTAACATCTACTTCCTTTGCATTTAGAATTTCAATTGTATAGTTAAGTATTGCAACTAGGACGCCTTCCGGAACGTCCTTGAATTCTTTAACAACATTGTATACATTTCTGAAATCCTTCTTTTCTAATAGAGGCAGTATAACTTGTGAGCACATGTTGCGTTCCGTGACACCAACTTTGAGTAAGTCTTTTATTTCTTCTCTCATGGCAAACAGAGGATTTGATTTTATGCCCCACTGAGCTACTTTAATGCAGCTGTCTTCAGTTGTATCATGAGACCCCAAAAGGCTTGACAAGTTTCTGTTTGTTTCCAGGACATATGGCAACATTCCTATGTGATTGGATGCTTCCAAAATTATGCGTCCATTGAAGCAATATAAGTGAGCATTTTCAGCATACATTTTCATGGGATACCTGCAAGACCCAACACCCAATATGACATTGTAAGCCACAATGATCGCTCCATCTTGATCTGTGTTGCATCCAAACAGAATGAGATGGTCTTTCCCCATCCAAGCAAGAGAGACACTTGTTAGTGTTGATATCCAGGGTACAGTTCCAATGTTCGCCCACAATTTACTTACAAGATTATATACTGACATCTTAGAGTCACTCCCTGCAAAACAAAATACATTATAAGTAATGTAGTAAAAAAATATATATTTATTTATGCACATTAAACTCACTTACACAAAATGTAAACTGAGTGACTCTCGTCTATATTGATAAGGTTCCCAACAACGTACACATCATGCGGCCTTGTAACTTTAACTTTACATATTTTGGACTTGTCCATGTCACCCAGTTCTTCTCTGAGTGGACTTGTTAGAATTTCATAATTGTTTTTTGTATTCTTGATGACATAGCATATATAATCTGTTTTATCTAATGTAAAACAAGCTGAATCCACAACAGTCTCAGAATCTTTTATAAGAGGTTTCCCTTCATATGTTTTTCTATTTTCCAATGCATAGGAAAGGGAGGCACAATAACCATTTTCGAATATAATTATTGTATTATCACCTTTCTGTTGAAGTTTTAAGATGTTGACTGAAAACTAAAAACAAGTGTTAATATCTAGCAAGGCTATGAAACTAAAAAACTCTTAGACATGGGAAAAAATATACTTTGTGTTTTTTTATTTTATCTAAATTATCTGAATCTTCTTTCCATATCTTGATAGTGTTTTTATTGAACACTCCGACATATCCTTCTTGCTCCTTATCATAAATAACAAAAGACGTGAGATGTTCCTTTGAAGTCCAGCCACCGATTTGTTTTTGATCTGAAAGCTGTTTTAATACAGTTATACCTTGCACCTCATTATTTTAATAGTTATAACAGTAATAGACGGAACACATTATACCCTGTATTTATTAACAACGTTTCTGCCTAGTGTAACGATAACATTTTCACCATCTTTATCTTGTGATACTCCCAGAAAACTGTTTTGATCGATCAATGGACACAAAACGTAATAGTTGTGCAATTTTGCCATTATACTTTGTTAAATCGTGTCATAAATTCATTATACAACAGCTTTATCATAAAGTTTTCCCTTTTAATATACAAATTTTCAGCGTGGTAGACAACGCGAGATTTTGACATTGATTTAATATTTCAACTGTCAGTTGTCACAGGGCATTTAAAGTATGTATTTTTTACTTAAAATTTCTAATAAAATCACACTATTTATCTTTAAACTATGTCTGTCGATATTTAAAATTTATATTAAAATACACACTCAGTTTTTAAATATTTTTATTATACCTATTTTACTTTTATACCGATGTGCAATTATAACATTAATATCATTATAGTAACACAAAATGAAGCTGTTTATTCCACTTTACTTTTGATAAAAAAAAAAGATGTTAAAAACCCTTCAATACCTTTCCGGGGGCCTCATTTTGATGACCACTTGTTATCTAGAGGTAATAATAATGCCTATAGTGTAAGTCATGTTCAAGGTTACAATTATAGTAAGTCGCGGAAAAAAATATTGTCTCTTTCTATTGCATGGCATTCGTTTATAGGTTTAAAAAGGTTCCAACTTCATTGATATTTTATTTCATGTGATCTTTTGGTAGCGCTGAACTTACGAAAATGTTTCATTATATTTTTCGTTCATTTTTAAGGAAACTTTGAGAGAAGCCGGACACATCGAATACTTTATAATAAGATGTCTACTGCTGGAAAAGTTATTAAATGTAAAGCAGCTGTAGCTTGGGAAGCTGGAAAGCCATTATCTATTGAAGAAATCGAAGTTGATCCACCAAAAGCTGGAGAAGTACGGGTAAAAATTCTTGCTACCGGTGTCTGTCACACAGATGCATATACGTTGTCCGGAAAAGATCCAGAAGGAGTCTTTCCAGTGATTTTAGGGCATGAAGGCGGTGGTGTAGTCGAAAGTGTTGGCGAGGGAGTGACGTCCGTCAAGCCTGGCGATCATGTGTTACCTCTGTACGTCCCGCAGTGCAAAACATGCAAATTCTGTCAAAACCCTAAAACCAATCTTTGTCAGAAAGTGAGAATCACGCAGGGACAAGGTGTCATGCCTGATGGCACTAAGAGATTCCGATGCAAAGGGCAAGAGCTGTTCCACTTCATGGGATGCTCAACGTTCAGTGAATATACTGTTGTTCTAGAAATTTCGTTGTGCAAGATAGCTGACGCCGCGCCTCTTGATAAGGTATGCCTATTGGGATGTGGTGTGACAACTGGCTATGGGGCCGCTCTTAATACAGCAAAGGTCGAACCGGGTTCAAACTGCGCTATATTCGGTCTGGGAGCTGTGGGCCTGGCTGTAGCTCTCGGTTGTAAAGCAGCGGGGGCAAATCGCATCATAGGAGTCGATATTAACCCTGACAAATATGAGATTGCCAAAAAGTTTGGCGTCAATGAATTCGTCAACCCCAAGGACTACGACAAACCCATTCAGCAAGTACTTGTTGACCTGACAGATGGAGGGTTGGAGTATACATTTGAGTGCATTGGTAATGTTAATACAATGCGTGCTGCCCTGGAGGCATGCCATAAGGGCTGGGGTGAATCTGTTATCATTGGTGTGGCCGCTGCTGGGGAAGAGATCAGCACCCGTCCATTCCAACTTGTGACCGGCCGAGTATGGAGAGGAACAGCCTTCGGAGGCTACAAGAGTCGTGACAGTGTTCCTAAGTTGGTCGATGACTACCTCAATAAGAAACTTCCTTTGGATGACTTTGTTACTCATAAAGTACCTCTGAGTGAGATTAACGAGGCCTTCCATTTAATGCATGTCGGAAAATCCATCCGTGCCGTTGTTGAGTTTTAAAAGACACTAATTATTTATATGGGAAAATAATATTTATTTTGTAATGTGTTGCTGTCCTCTATACAACAAACAATTGTTTTCTACTCTACACCACATGGGCTGTTTTTCAGAATAAATACATATTATTATATATGAGTATTTTTGGTTTCACAATCCTGTATGATATATGACATCAAAATAATCTCATAGAAAAAGATCTCTTAGTAAAAAAAAGCAATAACTATGAATTTGTCTAAATGAAATTCATATTCAGCATTTAAATGTTCAAAGGGTGGCTGGGAGAAATCGTCGAGTGTTTTAGTCTACACTATTATATTTTAAAAACTTGCAACACCAACTTCCTATTGGACTTATCTATACAAACAAATAAAATTGGAGTTGTAGTTGTACCGTATACATATGTATATGTATGCGGTACATGCACCAAAATAACATTTATTACAATTTTCTAATGTCCATCTGTTTAAACTAGATAATCTCTTAAATGCTTCTTATTATTTATTTTACGCAGACGGAGTCGCGGGTAACAGCTAGTTAGAAATATTATCCTTTTAAACATAATCAGCATTGCCAAAATAATAAAGGATTTATGACAATCAAACAACAGAAAAGTATAACCCGATTGGTAACTTTACCTTTCCTTGTCTGTCTGCACTGTAATAAGCAGATGATATTAAAACAAATGTAAATGCTTACTCAGATGGTTTATTAAAATAACATATATTATCCACAAATCTGTTGTCACTAAAACGCATTAACAATAAAGATCACAGGTCTCATAATATCCGTCACAGTTGAACGTTATTAGTATCATTTAGCTTAATTTAACATTATATATGGTGCATGTCTTTATTTGACTACGATGATGTCATCAATATGACGGTTGGACAGCATTAATAGACTCAGATTCAAGAGTCCGTCATGAGTTGTTTGTAATACTCGATGTAAGCTCCACATTGTTCCTCTGAAACAATGGCTTTCATCAGCATCAATTATAATTGACATATATGTATCTTAAAACATCAGTGTTATGCTAGATTCACTAAACAATCGGAAACAAGAAAGATGCGGTTCCTAAAATAATCTCGTATGCGAAAGATGAATGTCAAAATATATTTTGTGTTATTTTAAGACAGCCTCACTCGTTTCAGTGCATTATATTTTCTATCATGTTGCATTTGAAATAATTTTGGCATATGTCAAAATATATTGTCCGCCATTGTTGCCATCGGATTTAGCCATAAATAGCTTAATTCCCAATTTGTTAGTGTGAAATAATTATACTATATTATATAGTATATATGTATATAATTTTTTGCTTAAGTGACATTGAACGAGCCATGATACGCCCAGTTTAATTGTTCACAACTGATGTTTCGAGTTTCTAAGGGTTATGAAAACTATTGTGACCCGGAATGATAAATGTTATGAGCTATCTGAAATTATAAAATATAAAAGCTATCATGGTTAACTGTAAAGTGAGTAATAATTAGTCGATAAGATAATATTTTGAACAACAACCAGATAAAAATGAGCGTTTTTACATCATGCATCGAATTATGAAAAACAAAATGTAAGTAAAAGGAAAGACGTAACTTTTAAAAATTTATTTTTGTGTTTTTTTTGTCGGTCGACTGTTGTAATTGCTATTTGGTCTGATAGGATATGGTACCGAAATAATTAATTATTACTCATATTATACATAAATACATGTTTTTTATGTGACGTCACTTCGTATTACAATATAAAAAGTATAATAACTGGCTTATAATAATAATAATAATGAATAAAAACGAGCATTTTTTAATCAGTTACAAAGCAGTCACTAGATAAGAGAACTGCTTATAGATAATATAGTTTATATGTAATAATTATGCAATGGAATATATAATTGAGGCGAGGTCAAGAGTTCAGTGTTTTTCGGAACACTTAACATTGTTGGAGAGAGCACAGACGGCTTGGGCACATACTTTTATAATTGTTTTGATATTAGATAGTGACATATGGCACCTTGTGGGTATATTAGATGTGGGTTAGTATTGTGTGTTCCTCGTGATGCAGGGTTTGGGTTTTGGAATAGAGCCTCCGACTAGAGGACTGATAATATATTTAGGAATGTTACTCACGACACCTTCATACTGAATGTTTTATTTATTTGATAATT
>DVQP01003044.1:0-11429 GCA_018231745.1 Danaus eresimus
TTAAATCACTGGATTGCTTTTACTATCTATTTTGTTAATATTATAAGCTTCTAATTTTGATATCATTTAAGGATACAATTGATAACTCACTCCTTATTGTAACAATAAAATAATATAACGTTATCAGTTATCAATTTTAAATTACAATCTGACGTAATTTAAATTTATGAAGCGTACATAAACACGATAAAATATTCTCAGGACTTTAAAATCGTCAGGTTTAACACATTCAAACCAAATTGACAATGTTAATCATTTAAAAATTGTTTAACTAGAATCAGATTAATAGAAGCAGTTTACGTAGCTACTGTACGAGAATGGGACTCATATTTTTAAATGACGGAAAATTAAAAAGAAATCTATTATATTAAGAGAGAAATATAAAAAAGCAATTATTAGAAATACCAACTTGTTTAGTTCAAAATGTCGAATAATTTTATTTCATACCCAGGACACTATAGCAAAGTCAGAGCACAAATTGAAAAATCTTCTCCAGTATAAATTAGAGGTGGCAAAAAAAAGTTAAATAAATTTATTATACAACATCTCATTAAACACAATTTGGCTCTAAGTGAATACTAATAAGAAGACAAATGAATAGATTTATAGCTTCCCTCCTTTTTTTATCTGAATAAAAAGTTATTGAGGTTTAGAAGTAATTAAAATCATAAGTTAAAAGTAAATATACTTCAGATAAATCAATATTAATAAATATTCCAGAATTTAATAAGTCCACAATTTGGAAAGGAACTGTCAAAGTAGCCGCCATCTTAATTGATTTGCTAACGAAATTATACGGCCTTAGAAAATAGGTTAAACACAAATTTAATTACTTCTTCAGCAAGCACAAATAAACAATTTGATTAAAAAGAAATCATTTTTGTCGTAAAAATGAATTGCAATGAAACTACAATCTATTTTTAATATGTTTTATATCACATATATTTATTTTAAAAAATAATTAATTTTGTCAACTGATTTCACAATAAACAAATCTATCTTAATACATTATTCATCTTGCAATGAAAGTATTTTTTATCCGTTTCTTTTTGTTTCATTTTCTGTCACTATCAAATGTTAGTTTATATGGAGACAAATATTTACCAAAATTCGACATAATCGCATTTACTTTTAGGTTAAAGCTGTTGTATATTAGCATTAAATGGTTTTCCGATAAATCAAACTCCCCTAAACGTTATCTCATGCAGATTTATGGGGACAAACTTTAATAGTGTCTCGAATTTTCCTGAAAATATCGCAATATCTTTCCGCTAAATTTGTTATGGATTTTCGAAAAGTAGGAAGGATAAGTTCCTTTACCCATTAATATACACCATATTGACTAAGAAATATCACAGAAGTCAACTTGTTTTAAAGTGAATAAAAATGTTAAGGTTTTAATCTTTGAATGCATAAACTTTATAGATTGCAAAAACAAAACATATTATATAACATTAAGGTACCATTTCAAAAACACCCAATAAAATATATGTTTTAAATACAATCTTATTTGAAAAGTTCCATTTCTAGACAGGTGATTTTTATAGACAGAAAGGAAATTTGTAGTTGTAGAAAAATTTGTAGTTGTAAAAAATGTGTAGGTATGTGCGAATGGACCCAGAAATAATTGTCATGTAATGGAATGAGCAAAAAAGAAGATAGTTTGAAGATATTCTTCACTTTATTTCTACTTATTCTGTAACTCTACGAACGACATGAAAGACCAGTGTGGCTGGAAAAGAGTGAATTGCCAAGCCCTCAGATTTATAATAACAAGAGTGCGGAGTTATCAAAGGGACATATTACTTAAATTGGAAATTACATTTTTAAGAAGCACCTATGTCAGTAAAAAGTCATGTAGCCATCCTAGGTTCGACCTTTAATTTTACACAAAATCGTTTTTCGTTCCTTGTGCGTTCAATCAAGCGTTTGATATTGGACGTAAAGAATTTATGACAAATATTAACTTGAGGGATTTATAAAAATAAGTAACTGCGGCCCGAACATGGTTTGGTTCTACCAGGGAATACAATTTAATTAAGAGCCGATAAATGAAAATATGAGAACTAGTTTTTATAAATAATTTATTATTTTTAAAACTATTTTCGCCTCTACTGTTCTCTTGATCTTAATTTCTTTTACTCTCTTTATGACAGAGTAAAATTTAAACTTGTGAATCATATAATGTGAAATTATTATAATCTAATTAATATATTATTTACGACATTTCGATTACTTGGCCCTTATCATTAGTATAAGTATTCAATCATGTTAAAAAATTGTATTAAAAGCTAGTGTACAAGATGGATGAACCAAATATGATTAGTTATAAAAAAAAATATAAAAAAGAATTTTGCATAGCTAGACCTATCAGAATGGTATGTTTGTAAGAGCGTGCTGGTGGCGGTTTTCAGGTACATTAATGACATGGGTTGACAAGTTGAGTAACGCCAATTCTTTTACGGCACAAAAGATAATTTGCGGTAAATATTATTCTAGTTTTTTATGTCCTAGAAAAGTAAATTACTTAAAAACATTGTAAACACCGTTTGACCACCAGACCCGTGGTATGTAATATGTATACAATACCGATTTTGAATAAGTTTATAATTTTTCTTAATAAAATATAGAACTACCAAGTAAGTAAAAGAAAATATAAAAAACAAAAACTACTTCTGACACTAATTGCCGATGAAGTACCTAAATATATTTCGTAAGGATTGTCGGTTTAAAGTAAGGGTTATTTAAACTTGAAAGTTTTCCAGACAAGATGAAGTTCGTGACTTGAAGGAGTAGACAGATAATAGTTGAGTAGTAAGTTTAATTACTTCCCGTTTTGACAAGCAAAAGCGGGCGCAGTCCGTCAGCGCACTGCCTGTGATGAAATCAACTTCTTTAAGATTAGCTACGTAATATATTAAATAACCATCTTAAATTTCCCACATAACATGAAGCATAACCTAAATTAAAGTTATTTTTTATCATTTTAGTTCATTAATATTCGAGTACCTTAGATATTTTTGAAATACATAATTTCCCTAGTGTTTTATAAATAGTAAAGGTACATAAATTATTGAATTTAAATCAAAAACCCTCGTCTTAGACGAACAATTATTTTATTATAAGATTAAATTGTGGGGCCAGAAGACGGTCAAAGTTATAAATAGTCTAACGATTTGTTTAAACCGATGCTGCAATTTCTGTGGAATCTGTGTGTTGTTTGTTTATTTTTAATTTATTTTACATATAATGACATGTTAATTCACGTTCAAAGTAAATGAAAATGTGAATTTTAGCTCTCACAGCATCTGAGTTTTCAAATGGATTTTTTTTTCATCAGTAAAAAAATTATGTATCCTATACACCAACGGTAACAATCTTTCCACATGCCTCTTGAGTTCTCTATTTTTGTTTGGTGACTCAGGTTTTAAATTAAGTTTATGAATATTAAACTCTAAATGAAAATTCAAAGAGATATCAAGAGACAGAAACATTTGATTACTGTATATTTTTTTTCTATAAGTTACAAAACTGTATATTCCTCGGGTATTAATGTTAACAGACACAACCTAAAAGTGTGGTAGGAAATATATCGTATAGCATGTGAATATGAAATGAGAGAAAGGTGAAACAAAAATGCAAATGTTCATGAGCTTTTCGTACCCACTTGCCCGAAGAATTCAATTTTATATTTTATTGATAAAAATGACCTTGAATATATTTAGGAATCAAAAATTTCAGAATTAAAATAAAAACCTTGACTTATAACTGTATAAGGTATACTTTTAAATAAGAAAGATGTATATGTATCTAAATGAAATATTGGATATTAAATATCAAATATTGGATTTGTCGGATAAATTACGCTTGATGTATTTTTTTGTGAAAAAACTACAACCGTGATCACGGTTGTTGAACATGTGAAGTAACCGAAACGTCGGGAGTATGTAGTTTATTCAACATTTTGTATTCAATATATTAATGAATAAAATTCATTAATATATTGAAACGTGTAAAAAAAGTTTAATTAAATTTTAACTCCAAAACCAATGTCCGAAAAACAAAATCGTCACTTTAAACATACAAAGCATAGTTTATGTTTTAGCAAGAAGACTTGTCAACATCTTTGACAACAGAGCAATTGACATTTGCTTCACACAGTGACGTTATCCATATTTAAACGTTTATCTCCTGACCCGGTTAAATTGTTTTCCAAAATCTCGTTAACAAGCTTTTAATACAAATGACCTTGCAAACTTTGCATAATGTTAGGCGTACTAGAAATAACAATGCGTGTAATAATAAAAACTCAGGTTTTAGAGTAATAATTTTTTTAAGGCTCTTATCGAACAACAGCCCTTAGCTTTGTGTTTATTTAAACTACAGTGCACCTAAGTATTTGAATATGAAGCTTAATTATAACTCCCTGAATATAGTAGCTAAAATTCCTACAAAGCAGCTTAAATTATATTTTATGAAAAGTTGTAAGTTTGTTTGATGGCAAACAATGAGTGACCCGGAATGATTAACAAGCTTATGTCTGCTGACAAAATAGTAGTTGTAATATTTAATGACACCTTAAATATATGACAATTTCATTATTACTTGGAATTGATTAAATAAGTAGTTATAAAAATATGTAAATTTATTTTACTAAAGCGAATAAACCAGTTTATCTTGAATGGTATGAAGTAATATTATTATGAGAAGAAAATATTTAGACCTTTTTACAAGTCAAGTAGATAGAGGCGAAATGAGCGTCTATATGAGGGGTCCAAAGGGTTTAATCAAAGCCAGTAGCTTCACAGCTCTGTAAATAGACCAAACAAGTACTCTTGTCTTAAATTCGGTTCGACAAATGTTTTTGTTAGAGTATTTTTTTTTTCGTTAAACATTTAAATAATGAGTATATTTTTAAACTGTGTTTACGTTATTGATAAGAAAAAACATAATGAAAATATCAGTTTTATATTTCCCGATTTTTTATTGATAAAAAAAGTTACCTACACCAATTTTCTTGACCATTAACAATCACGTCCCTTATCATTTAATTAATAGTCGGTGTTAATAGCCATGACTACTGTATTGAGTATAAAAAAATTGTTAAGATATTTCTTATGGGAAAAGAAAGCTGTAAAGATAGATTAATTTATTAGTACGCAAGTATCCCTCCATATTTTGTATCCGCTAAGGATATATAAAGACAACGTTTGGAAACGAGTGTGAAGTATATCATATAACAATCATTTATACATCTAACTTTTTGAAAATCACAATGATTATTTCATCAATATTATAAAATAAACTATCAAAAATAAATTTGTTTCGTTTTCCTTTTTTCACTTAATAGATAAACTGAAGCATTATTGGAGAATTTTTTTAACTTTAAAATTATTTTTTGAAAAAAATATTTTTTTGAGAGCGACGAAAAACGTCCGGGAGTATTGACCACATATTTATATTATATTTATATGTATATTCGTAAATAGTTATGAAAATAAGAAATGAGAAGTTTCGTGAAGTAGGTGGTATCCTTAAGCACCTTAATCACCTGATGTCTGGAAATTAGAGGTTTGACTTTGATAGCAGGTAACCATACTATAGTCGAACATAGTAAAACTACTCAATCGTCCACATTTCATCCGTAAAAACATACGTGACAAGTAGCGGAACTAGGATCTTGCTTTATTATAAGTTTGAAATGACATGACATGACATGCCTGCGTGCGTGCGTGCGTGCGTGCGGGCGTGTGTGTGTGAGTGTGTATGTGTCAAGCGAATCTCCAGATGTTTTCCTTTTTTTTTCTTTTGTAAGAGTGTTTCTTTGAGGTTTTTCTGAGATATGCTTTGTTGTCGTTGTAGCATTATCAGATTGCTCTGTTCTAAAAATAATTTTGGTCTATGATTAGTCGGTTAAGTGCCTCACGCGTATGAGTACAATTCATAGATGATAAGTAATGCTTAGGGGGTTTATTAATATTTCATAAAATTTTAATGTTATTAACACTTAATTTGTAGATTTAGGTTTTGTATAACTAATAATAATATAACATCCAGAAGAAGTAAATAAATTGAAAGACCTGAAAACTTATCCGTGATCCAGAATTTATTTTTCGGAATATGTTGACAACTTATTCATATCAGTAATAAATCATGTTTGTATTATATACGTTCGATATAAATCGGTTCATTCCATAAATTTCACAATATTGGTGCGTTCATCAGCCGTCATGCGTCAATCACGCCACACATGCGGGTGACAGTCAACAATGTTCAGATATTGTAGAGAAACATTAAATGTAAGTTATTATTAATTTATATTTATAACTTTTTAGAGTATTTGTATTGTTTTCTTATTTGTGTTTTCAGTTTTTTTTATTAATGTTATAAAAATGAACTGGCAAATAAATGGAACCGCTTGTGCTTGTTTTATTAAAAATGATGTTGAAAAAATAAAAATCAGATATCAGGAATATTTTATTTATAATTATAATAAGTACTAATGATTATAACATTAAAAATGTTTTTTTCTTTAAAAAAAATACATTCTGGCACGACCGCATACAATATTTATATTAACAATTTTCATTAATTATGATTGAAGCAATCTGCTACGGATATGGAAAAGATATATTTTAAGACCCTTGTAATACATTTTATACGTGGGTATCGAACGCAATGAATAGTGACTTCCATTAATATAAGAGAAAAAGTAGAAGCTTTGTGCTAAAAGTTATGAAGTAGGGAAAAGTAATGGCTCTTATGAAATCAAGTACCTTATATTTTACACGTACTTAATCGAAAGAAGACAGAATTTTTGGTCTATAATAAAAGTTTGATTGTTTATATGTGTAACAATAATCAAGACAACTTACAGATATCCGATATTTTCTTTAGAAAATTTTATGTCCCAATATACATATGAGCTATAATTTAATAATTATATTTAAGCTTTTTTTAATAATGATAAAAATGAAAAAAATCTGAATTCAAAGGTTGAAAATGAAACTTATGAATAATATTTTATTGTCTGTCAGAAGCTCCCTTTATGTAATACACTTTGTTTCAATTAAAAAAGTCAACATCTTTTATTGAAGTCAAAAAAAACCCTAAACCACTTTATGACTCTTTCAGTCATGAATTGCTAAAGCTGGATTACCAGCGGTTGCACTGAAGACGGGCTAAAATGCGCTTGCAAACCTTTAAGAAAATGCAGAACATTTAAACGGAAACCTTACTTTTCCACATACATTCTTATTGGTTTTATAAAACAACAAACCGTTACTTGAAATAAAATAAATGGTGCTCGCTTCATGACTTTATTGCTTTTGTAACAAGTGTGCTCGTTTTAAGAGAACTATTGTTTCAGTACTTTAGCCCGTTCTTTAAAATATTACGTTGTTTTCCCTTTAATAATAATAGTTTTTATTATAAAATATTTGTTTTTTTAATAATTAATTCACTAATATGTAATACGTTCGAAATATATGTACGTTAGTTTTATCGTTTTATATATTGTAACCAGTGATAATCATTAAGATAAACTTCCAACCAAAATAGAAATCGAGCAAATCGACAAACGTATTGTAACCGCCTGACAGATGTAAGATATTTATCAGTCTTCGCAACTTGAAGTCGGCAATCGTTGAAAGCGAACTTTAATAGCTTTCTGAAGTGAAATAAATTTTATTTCATTATTGCTTTTGAATGTACCGAAGGAGCTGTAAATTTATTACCTCTTCTTCAGTGGGATTTTTTTTGTGTACGTCGTGGAAATATTCCAATATCTCGTTTTTAATTAAAGAAGTTTTCAAATAATAACTATATTAAATTAATTGCAAATTAGAAAATGGTATTTATTTAGTTATATTTCAATATGTCTATTTTTAAAAAGGCCGTTTTGTCTATGTCTATTTTTAAAAATCATTTAACTCGTAGAAACCTTTTCATGATACATATTTAAGAAAGAGACAAATAAGTCCTTATTTGAAATGTTAATATTAAAAATGACGTTTCAGTATGTCTCAAAAAGACCCAAACCTAATATATTTTGTTATCTTCCAATTAAATAACTACGAAAAAAATGATTTGAATTCTGCGAATAATAAATTGAAGCTTGTATAGTAACAACGAAATCAATGTTTAAACTTGAAGGTAAAACAAGACAAAGCTGTGGATATTCATTATTGTATACAAGAATCCGCTTATCTTATAGTGATTGGGTACCAGCGGCAATGAACTTTTAGGTTTTTTTCGTTCTAGGGATAACTAGTTTTAAAAAATGGAAGAACACTTGAGATTATAAAAAATATAATATGAGAAAGAAATTTTTCATTGTCCGTTTGTACATCCAAACTTCATAAGTAGCATAGTGTTGAGGTTTTCAGATAAAAGTTTTGTAATCTTTTATCTTGCTTATAAGTTAATGTCCATTGCTTGAACTTAAATGCTTTTTTAGTTATATTGTTCCATTCATATCTTTATTTCTAAACAAAAATATGAATTCCAAATAAAATTATTTATCGAAGATATGAACAAGGATTTCAAACGATATTTTTTTTAATAATATCCTCACGATCGAACGCAATTTATAAATATTTCGCACATCGAAAAGAAAATTGTATGAGAATGCATATTTACCGAAACCATTAGATAAAAAATGTATAAATAAATACATATACATATATATTACGTACATTTAATTTCTATGATATAACAAAACACAGTGGAGATTAATCAGAGGAGAAAGCTCATAAATTTTGAGCCACGTCACCCTGTTCACATTGCATATAAATAGAAAATGCAATCGTCTCACGCCTGAGCTCGGACTGTATCCATGAGCAATTACATTGGGGTTCAAGAGGAATTGCATTTGGATTTCAGATGTTTCCAGTTAACGGCTTTTATTTCGTTGAAGATTTGTTTTATCTTAAGATTACTAAATTATGGTAGGCTATAAACTAATATTAAGGAAAAACAGTTTAACAGAAGAAGTTTGAATTTGACACAAAAAGTAACATAAGAAACAGTTTTATCATTACTTTAAAACGTATAAAATTTAATTCCAATTGCTCATTGTCCTAATTTTGAATGCGTAAGTAAATCTGGAGCCAGATTGCTGTTATGTGTTATATTTTATTACGCTTGGCGAGCAGCCATTTAAGACGACACCCCAAACGATTTCCTGTTTTTCCCTAATGCACCCACTTAAGAAACAACTTTTTTCAAATATTCGTATAGTCAGACAGATAAAATACGTTAAGTTATTACGAAAGTTTTTTTTTCTACTTTTTCAGGAATTTAAGATGAGATGATATACATATATATTTAATATAACCACAATATAAATATTAACAAATAATATATATGAATAAAACAATTCAAATCTAGTTTTGACTTAGCATATTCTTCAATCTCCTTTGATTTAAGTGAAGAAAAGATTGTAATAAAATTACGTGCTTATGCTAATTGCTGACACTCTTGTTATTTTTATAGAATCGAAATATGCATTGAAAAATAAAATGCAAAGGGCTATATTGCTTTATATTATAGACTTAAAAAAGAGTTGTACGATATTTTTAGTGCCTAACATATTAAAATACGAAGTTAACACATTTCCAAGAAGTTTATAAGATAGGTGAATAAATAGCTTTAATAGTTAGATCATCTAAGCTAATCTTCGATTCAATTGTAATAATATTAAAACATTTAAATATACACATACATGCTCGTAAGTGTACAGTATATAAGTATACGGTGTTGAAAATACAATTAAGATTTCTCGTAACAGTTGTTAACAGATTTAGCTTTTGTTATAATATCAAGTCAGGCAACAAAAAGCTCTCGTGACTATAATTAAGTTTAAGTAAAAAGACCACACATTAAACTTAGGACAAATTTGTTTGGGAACAATGTGCTTAGTATGAATTTCATCTACCAAATTAGGTATAAACATTTTAAAAATCAACAGCTATAATATTTTCTAAACTAGTCTTTTTGAAGTAACCTGTTTTAACTTAAATTTAAGATCTAAACCTATTACATCTCAAGTTAGATGAACATATAAATCTAGGGTACACATTTTCAAAATTCAGAATTTAGATAACACCTTTCTTTATAATAATAAAAACCTTTTTGTGAAAAGATTAGTTACCAAACTCATAAATTTAGCCAACCCTATTCGACAGAGAGACAAAAAATAAAAACGACAAAGCAGATATTAAAGATATATAAGATAATATTTATAATAATAGCTACTACTTTAGAGAAGAGATAAAATCTTCTTTACCGACATCGTTAAATTAATAATCCCAGCTGTGGATAGTAATGTTAGCAAAAATTATAATATGAAGTTTTTTTTTTAACACAAGCTTTTATTTGAAAGGAGTAATAAATAAATTTAGGCAAATCTTTTTTATGTACTCATAACGTTATATTTTTCGCAAAATTTGCATGTACAGTTTAGGTAATACAAAAGTTATATATTTCAATTGTTTTTATATTTAGAAGGAACTTTTTCATCGATAGAGTTATAATATCAATATGACGTTTAATATTCATGGATTAAATAAATTTTTACATAATTCTAGACTTTAGTTCACTTTTATATATGTGTAATATCATGTTATTCAGAATTCACGGAAAAAAATAATCGTCTGATCATGCGTTAGTTCCCGTTCACGTCGGATTCTTAAACAAATAAATAGTATTGGGATAACTTCGGCTTTTAATTTGCTTAACTCTTAGTGTTTTTCATATTCTCTGTCTAAAATCCTTACTCATATAGATGCTTTGTAAATATTTTGGACATTCGTTTATTATAAAACTGCTTAAAAAGAAAGAAGAAATACCACAAATCCATTTAAATTAAATTATTTGACATCAATTCAATGTACAACGGCATTCACAAAATTATTTCATAATAAATTGTTGTCATGTACCTAGCTGTATATAACAAAATAAGAAGCCGTATTTAATTTTAAAAGTTGTTTAAATTTTTTGTTTAGTTAAAATCAAATTAAAAAAATCCCTCAGCAGAAGTGAAACTTCGTAATTCTAAACAATACTTATCCACTAAATGTGAAAGTCACATAATGCTTTATTAAATTATATGTATATCAAATCAAACAAAAAAAAAACAAACTAAAAAACTAATAAATATTATAAGAAATTATTAATTTATCTATCTACTGAATCACTTTGTTTCTCTCTCCTATTTACTACATTTGTGTATCTTTCGCTCTCTTTCTCTCAGCGTAAATCGTTTAACGCAACCTTTTAGGAAATCGCATAAGAACTTCAAAAAGAGAAAAAATTATACAATTAAACACAATATAAGTAGATACAACCGAATTCTAGTTGTTTTTTTTTATTTAAACATACGTGATAATAATAGACTTCACTAAGTCATGAATTTTTGTAAGCTGTAC
>DVQP01003045.1:0-11428 GCA_018231745.1 Danaus eresimus
GCCAAGCCGTGTTACCTGCGAACGATTTAAATTTTCCCAAGACAATTTGGTTGCACATAAAAAGATTAAAGAAGGGTAGAGGTGCTAATGCATATGTGTACTCACATCCGGTCCGCCAGTGTCCGTTAATTGGTCCGCGTAAAAGGGATATCGTGTAGCCGAGCCCCCCGCGGCCCCTTCGCCCTTCGCCCCCCGCCGACTTCCTTTAGAGCCTCGTTGACAGGTTGCTATCACGACACCAGGACACTTTGGACAAAATGCCCCTTAACACGTCCCGCGATCGAATTAAAATGATACCAATCGCAGATTCGCCTTTGATCTCTGCTTATATGAATTAATTATGGATTCAATGAGTTCATTTGCATTAATATATGGACGTGGAATGATTTATATGATAGTTTGATTTCTTTCTTTTTAACTCATCTTAATATCGTTTATGCGGCAAATTGTTAAGATTATACGTTTCTGTTAAGACAATTTCTGTCTCTACTTCTAAATAATCGTGAACAAAACTACTGTTTAAAGCAACGTAAACGGAATGGAAGTTTATATGTATATATTGAACGATCTTCCCACGACACCGGTGATTTTCAGGAATTATAAACCGTGGCCCCTACTTCTCTTCTGGCTCGCAATCTAAACTTCCCGTTCCCATGACGGTGTCTTGAACTGTGACTGAAGACATCGTTATTTGTACTTATTCATACTTGCGGTCAGTGTACCGTGGCCCCAACTACCTATTATATCGTCGTCAGACTCATGAATTCTCATCTATTCATGTAGACTTATCATTCTATCCTAATGCGCAATACATGAATGTAAAACGCCCATTATCTTTGATGTTTTCGCGGTCGTTTTCCTCAATTTGTCGGCTGTGAACACTTTGTAATGTTATTTCTAGGAAATGCTTAGCTTTATTCCAATTTCAGTAGCAACTTATGCAAGGTCCGGGATTCGAAGTTACGTTTCACAGAAGCGTTCGAGTGCTAGTATTTGTGTGTCTGTGTGACCGACTATTTATCTTAAACAATGGCTGGATGTTGTTGTGTATGTTCCCTGCGATCTCGTTACTGGATGTAAAATATACACGTGTTTGTAGTTAATCGATGTGCATACCTCATCGCGTGTAATTATTATAAATTGACCGCTATCGAGAACTTATATCTGTTTTATAGCAGCGGGTTATTTTTATGATTAATGTCCGATAAAACCCCGCTTTTTATATTTATTGGGATAAAATTAAACAGATCGTTAATTATAAAAGAGCCTATTATGCTAAAGCTATACAATCATTGACAAGCTGTAGTTTTAGGGCAAGGGATTATTTGAAACTAGTAAATTGTGTAATGTGTGTCATGTTTTGTCGCAGTTCTCGTATGTAATGTCGGAGATTACGTTATGATTCGTCGATTTATTTTAGTTTTTTTTTTTCGTCGTCCGTCCAGCGGAAGTCATTATGCGTTTTCCGCTGTGCGCCATACTGTCCTGTAAAAATATATTCATTAAAACAGCGACCGTCAGTGAGCTCGGTCGGGTTCTTTATCTCTATAACATTACCATAACTTAAATTTCACATTAGAAGTGAATCTGAGTTCGTTGATCCGAATTCCCATCCTTATTTTAATTTTATATATTCCATAAAACCACCTTAAAGCTATTTGAATTTGTAATCCTTGGACATACCTGATTTTATTCACAAGTCAACTAAGTATATCTGCTGCTTCGTTTTAAATTACATAAGGCAAATCTTGAACACTGTTAGACTATATTTTTCTGTGTGGCAAGATAATTTTAAGATTTTATATTAGAAAATCTATGCTCAAAAATAGCCTGAGGCAATGTCTTGCAATCGCAGGAGCTGGTGACAAATATTGACTTGGCAAATGTTTGCGGCGGGCGCGTTCATCTCTTGTGATACGTGCCGTAGGCCGGATAGACTCCATCCCCATGAACCTTGTTTGTTTAGAAACAAATATATTTGTTATGTTCATATCCCTGTTGAGATACGAAGCACGGATTAGTGAAAGGGATCCTCACGTATTATTTGTTTATTTGATCTTCCATATTGTTTGAATTTGTACATAATATGATAATATTATAAATAAGTACGTCCTAACAACGTAGTCCCTGACCCAGGCTAGACCTATTTAGTTTCTGTTTCGCGACACATGCGCTCTGTGACAACAGACCGATCGAACATTACTCGCACTGGACAGTTTCTCAACAAACTGTGTTTCTATCAACAAATATGTACAACTAGATAATATTTCCCAGATACTTAAACTTATTCAATCTATTGATCTTAAAACACTATCGTCATTTACAAATTATATAATAATGTCGGGAAGTATACTCCTAACAGTAAGTTACACCGTTACTGACTAGTTTGGCTATCCTACTTTCAATTATATATTATTATTGACTTTAACAATACATATATTTGTTTTACACGACTTTTTATATTTGATTTTGGTGTCTATGTTTCATAAGACTACTATGCAGAATTTATTTGCCAAATAGTCCAACATCCGTAAACAAACGTGAAGGCCAAGTTAGTGTTTACATTGTCAGTGTAACTAAATGCACACATGCAGCTATAACATACATGTGTGCTGTGTACTTTAATAGTAATTTATTGTACAAATAAAATGAGTATAGCTATACGTAGCGATTATTATCTTTGTATGTGGTTCAATCAATTTGCTAGATGATCTGACATAATAAGCATGTCTGTCTCAATGAGTTCGAGGCGTGTAAATAGCCAACGGAAACGAGTTCCAGTAATGAGGTTCGGATGTCGTCCAGCTATTGTGCCATGCGAATAGGTATCGACTTCCTCAGTTCAGTGATTGGTAACACATCGCTATAATGAGGCATTGTTCGTTAGTCAGGAAGTATCCGAGCCCCAACATCTTATTCTGTTTCCAGGACGCAGATCCGAGCTGTGATCCGATTGCTAAGTCGTTGTATGGCTGTGTATTGGAACGGCTGAAAGTTAAATGATGGATGTGTTTTTTGTTATTAAGCAACTTCAAATGAACCGTCAGCTTCTTATTGATCGATGACATCACGGGGTATAAGATGCATTATTGTACATTAATTGTCTGCACATAAAAAGAAGAGACTCTTTCTTACTCCCTGCATCTTAAGTTATTTATAGAATTAGTGTAAGTTTAGATGAGTTCTTCCATGTTACGTAATGGAGCGTTACGTGAGGTCAACAGATAGGTACTTAAAGGCATCTTACGTAATGTTTACTGGCGGTATAAGAACGTGCTCCTTGCAGTCTAACCTAAGAGGTATTTACATTTGTTCAAACAAGTAAACACTAAAATACACAGAGCTATAGTTTAAATAGAAAAATATGTCCTTTGTAATGCAAATGAGATCTTTATATATATCAAAAATAATACAGTTTTTATATGTAATTATGGTAATATAATTAATTTATTTAAATCATAAACTTGCAAGAAGCCGCGAAGCGAGTTTCTTAAATTGGATTAGCGTGTAATTTCTTCAAGGTTGACTTTACGCAATTTTAAAATACTTGCTTAAATGGAAACTTGGAGACGTCTAAATACTTTGTTTTTGCTCGTTTCCTTAACACTCTAGGTATGCTTTGGTTTTGCTGCTAACTCTCAGCATAATACATTAGGACTTGAACGATGCCATCAAATGCAATAGTTTATTTTCAGTAGAATTTAAAGTATTGAAGCTAATTCAAACATTTAGTTCGCGTTGTTATCATTAATTAATTCTTATAACAATATAAACGTCCTTGATATAGTTGTATTCGTAAAGCTTCCTGCTTGGCGTCGTCTTATAAACCCAGATCACGTCACTCATTCCGTTTCAATCAAAGGACTGTGAATGAGATGTTTACCGTCTATGTTCTCTGTACTATGACTACTCCATACTATGTACATAACTCTAACTATACGTATTCTATAGTAGCGCAATGATTTCCTGTCGATGTGCGTCGTAACTAACCTCGGTGTTCATTAAGATTGTTAACATTTTATGTGATTGGAAAAAAGAAGATTTTTAATTAGATTTATTAATTACTATGAGAACCGTTTCAGACGGTTGCCATATTGGTGGAACTGTTCTTAGATGGTGTCTGTATGAATGAGTTTTTAGGTTTGATATAACTTACTTATGTGTCCATGGCCGGTCGCCTGCCGGGCCGCTGCCTCGTCCTACCAAGGCCAGCGAGTTCGTTAAGCCCATTCATGAATGCCCGGTTCCTTCCCTTGCCTCTTGGCGACAGGATACTCTTCGTTTCCTATGCTATGCTTTCTTTTTTTATCTTAATGTGAATAGAAAGCCAAATGCTGTGGTTACCAATTTGATACATGATACGATAAACTCTTGGACTTTTATATTATGGTTAGGAATAAAACTGGTTGTAAGAGACTGAATATATGATGCTGAAATAAAACGGTAAATCAGGTAGAAGGGGGAAAAGTAAGCTTGTCCAGTTTTATGAGAAAGCAATGCAATATATACAAAAAATTCGTAACTTATTTACTAATATATGAAAAAGATTGTTAGCCGTATTTCCAAAAGAAAAACACTACATTACTTTTTGAATTTTAGATAGATCGTATCAAATAATCTCCTCGAGTCTTGAGTAAAATGTGTGTATGTAGCGCCTGCTCTAAGTTTGATTCTCTTTTAAAACAGACGCTTATTATTGTCAAAATCAAAATAGAAGAAGTGTGAATGAATTCTAGATATTGAATTGAAGTAATTAACTGCATACAAATTGGAAAGGAATTGCAGGGAATTTTGGGACGTGCGTTGTGGGCAATTCGTCATGATTTGCGTATGTAAATCAATAGTTTGGATGTGGTAAGGTAACTGTATTCTGGTCGATATATGGCAGGAAGGCGGATGCAATAAACACACTTTCAGTAAACCGAAACTATTGGTATAAATTCGGTAGTACAGTATTGGAATCGTTTTCATCAGTTTTACAATACTGTTACTTTTATACACCTGTAAATTCGCTTTTAAATTCACATTTTCGTATTAATATGCCATATAAAATAATACTAAGTTAATTCGAAAACATTAAATTAATTCCACGTTAAATTGACCAGATAAAGTTTCTCTATAGAAAAAAATTATAGGAAAACGTCAAATCACATGAGAACGACATGAAAAATCTATTCTGCGGCACAGCAGACGTCGCGAACTGCAACTCCAGCGAACAATTTGCTTTTCGAAATACGAAATAAAAAAATAAAGCAAGCCAAAGAAAATAGTTGAAACAGTCGACACAATATGCAGGCGGCTGCGTTGGTGTCGGCGTTTCCGCTGCCTTGTGCCTGTTTGTGATCGGTAAAAGGTTTATCGAACTTGCTTTTTAACATTATCTCTTGCTTTACTCCCCTGAAGTTTTACACAGATATTTCCATATAAATTTATTTAATACTTTTTACTACCAAACCAAAATTATGGGAAATACCGATGGAAATTTCTCTAAATGGATTTACATTATTTAAACATTGATTACTAAGGGGGAGTTGAAACAAATATACTTTGTATGCAGGTCAAAGAAATAATATGTGAAATTGCGGTCTAGGTACATAAAAAACGTTTTCATAAGGTGTGCTGGGACGGCTTAATGCACTCACTCTAATAACCAATAAGCCAAGTTTGCTTTTAGTGGAATTACCTGATGTAACTGCAAATCGATGAAACAAACAAGGATAGCTTTTTCGAGGAATATATATAATTATGAACTCTCATAATCCACTAAATAAAATGTTTCAATTAAAATCTGTGAGCTTCTATCGGAAGAAAAGTGATTGGCTGTCAAGTGATGTATTCTCAACACACTGGTATTTCATTCCATGGAGTTCTGTTGTCGTCACGCCTACAAATATTCGGATCACTCATGAAGGATCGATTGAATAAGTTCAGTAATAAGGCTGTGGGCGAACGGTCGACGGACTGCGCGGGCGATCAGTGATACGCTCTAATTCTATTTGACAAGAAATCACTTCAAAATTGACAATTAATTGCGATCAGCACGCTCTGAAATAAATCATGTTTCATAAATGGCTGAACCAAATGTTTTTAGGTATATATATATCTGAATACAGTTTCTAATGATATACACTGAGGTGAGCTTCAAACATGTTATATATTTTGTTATAAAATAATCTCTTCCATTATTGTAGTTCTATTTATTAGTAATAGTGGCAATTTTGTGTATAATAATAGAATAAACCGTAATTATATTGCATTGGATGTTAATAACGCGATGAGTAGTTGTACCTGTCACTATGATCTCTGTCACCATGGATTCCGGATGCCGCCGTTCTGATGAAGGGCCTATCGCTCGTTGATCGTGCGAGCGTCATACATATATTATGATCGTCAGTTACTCCCGGCCTGTAAAGAGTCGTTTTAATTTTACGACCGACAACGTCCGCTCCCTAAGACCTCAACCAAGGTCGACGTTTTAAATGTTTTTTAATCGTTTTCATTAAATCAAATCGGTCTTAAATGGCTTGTATGTTTTTATTTTTACTGTCGTTTTTGTATCACAAATAAAATGTATTTCTCGTTCCTGTTCGGTGCGAAAAGTCTGAAGTTGGAAAAACGAGCTAGACGTGGGCGACGCCCACACTGCTCGGTGACCAATCTCTAATGCACCAATTGACAAATTTAACGTCGTTGTCTATATCTGTACCATCTTAATTCTGCAGACAGTTCGAATTTGTCTCATGTGTCCCAGGTGAAGGTGGCCATTTGCTTCGACACAACCTCTTCAAGGTTGAATACAGAAAGGTTGTAAATATTTAAGTCCTTACATTGTATGTACGTTTAATATGGTTTGTTTTTATACTGAAATTTTAAAACCAAGCCCAAATTAAGCTAATCACATATCACTGGCAATAACATCTTTGTTTATTTTTATTGTGGGTACTTGTAGTATTATATTTCCTTTAAGGTATGAATAATAATTTCTTGAAAATATTTTAATTATTGCTTTAAATAACAGTGCTATTTGTAATATTACCTCATGTTTCCGCATCCGGCACTACGCTGCTGTTTTGCGAGTAAGTGTATTTTAGATTGACAAGATCTTTTTTGGTCAGTTAAACTATTACAACTGCGTATTATTGAAATTTATGCTCTCATATTTTAATGTTAAGGTTTAGAATTGCTTAAATATTATAAGTCCCTTTGATGTAGAACGGGAATATCGACAAAGACGGATGTCCGGTGCCGGTCCGGTACAGGATTTGTTTCACACAACTCGGTTCCACGGTTTTGTGGCAGATGAAGATGTATGAGATTGTTGATATTGTACTTTATTAAGTTTACTATCCATATATTCCATACAAACATAATTCCAACGTCCGATTATATTAGTAATGAGAATGGAATGCACTATTGTAATTCTAATTGTATCAATAGTTTTCATTATGTATAGAAAACATACGTAAAGTTTACAACACACGTCTGACTAACTTTATCTGTTATAATTATTGCCGATACTATAGAAAAAAACTTCTTGTGTCTTAACTTGGGCAGTTTGAATAAATTGGACTTGAAAGTCTTGAAAAATAAAAGAATCACGTTCTGTCTCGCTTAATTTCGTTGCGTGAAATAATAATAATAGTAAAGATACTGTATAGTTTTTAATCCCTTCATTGTTGGTAAAGGACATCGGCATATCAAAGGCCGGTTTGTTTTTCATATAAACACTTTGTTGACTCGACTGTGATTTGTCTTTCTGTGTAGTTTTTGCTTCCATGTCGCTTTTAATCGTATTATGTCGTGCTCGTCCGGAAGTAGCTGATCGGTTGAAAGCCGAACTATATTTTAACAATGGCGATCCGGATGTATTACGTTTGTTCGTATTTTAATTAAGTACAAACATTAGTTTTTTTCAAACTTAAAATATATATATGCAGATTGGTAAGTTATAATAAGATTGAATTAATAAAATTAGGACGTAATGTGTATAAAGAGTATTAAAGTTACTTACTTATTTATAAGCAAAATTCTGTGACTTTATTGCATATTATGAAATTTAAGTTTTTAATAAATTAAACATAAGTATGCGTTAAATATGTCTTGCCATACATATGTATATGATACAAACACAAGACAAAAAAATACATTTTTCATAAAAGTCCCAGTCAAATCCGAACAGCCTGATCAAAGGTATATTTATTAGTTTTTTTTCCGTAATAAATCATACCTTATACTATTTGGAAAACGTACTGCCAAATGTGCGTAGAGCTTATAAGTATTGTCACATACCACTAACTTTCTTAACCATATACGTATAACTTTTTATATTTTCGACAAAGAACAGCTAAGTCCTTACCGTTAGCATGGCTGAGTCAGTATTTGGCTGAACACAAACGTTTTGCATACAATGCCCATACTGACTGGTTGCGCTTGCGCAACCGGTCATCGGGCCCGGATGTGACGACAAGTCGAATTATGCGACTAGATGTCTGGACTAGATCAGACCTAAATAACACAATACCTAGAATTCTTGGACTAAATAATAGTTTTAGGTATGTTTTATTGCAAGTAATTGTATTATTATTTGTGCCATGAAATATAACGGAGTCATTTCGTATTGTCATTAATAAATTGAACCTCATATGACACAAAACATTTCGATGAATACCATATTAGTCTTCGAATGGGCCATCGATGGCAGTCCTGTCCGCCAAGGTCGATCTACAAATGTCTACGTAACAATGGAGACACGTGGCCAGTGGAAGAACCGGTGGCGGCTTCCGTCGTATGTAAATGTGCTCCTCGTTGGAGTACTATGCCGCTGTAGGCCTTGTTGTAAGACTCGGATAGTTGCAGGACGGATTCGAAAATTACTTCTAAATACAAGTCAAGTAGGACTTTTCCTGGTATTAAAACTAAAGTCCTAGTAAGCTATCTTGATTAACGGAAGTGTTCTGGCAATTGGATTACTGATGGATCGACGAGTTTTTGTCTTAATATTTATACACAGACATTAGGTTGTTAAATATAAAACACTGTTTATTTTCACGCTGTACTGTCTTCGTTTATTTTTGTTATTATGAAACATGGATGTCGAAATTCCATATCGTATAGTTTTTTGTTTCTACGGCTATAAATCTGCTGCGTCAGACTAATTGCGAATCCAGAGCACGCTGGTTATGTTTCTAAAGTTTTGTCAGTGATTGATAAATTGTGCCCGCATAGCGCCGCCGGCAAACTTATCAGCATATCCGTTTACAACTGCAATATCACCTCAATTTTATTTTTTGTTATGAACACAGTTGGACTATTTTTTCTATTATAAGGTCGTTGGACGCTCCAAGGTCTAGGATTGGACTATTTATAAAGAATGCAATAAATTTGTACGTATGCAGAATATGATATGAAAGTTGTGGTTGTATATCAGAATGTTAAACGATATCTCGTATCAAATAATGTCACTGGCCCATCCTTTGTCTCAACTTGAGCTATCTATCGGCCATATGACTTACTTCCTTTGCAGAGATACCTGAAACCACGACGTCGGTAATCTGAGTCCTCTGTACCAACTTGCACGCAGGGTCAAGCTCGACAGCTTTACGAACGTTGCGTGATCCAGCACTTTCATGCCCAATTACCTTACACAGCTAAATGGTAAATATATGACAAATTGTTCAGTGGAAATATTACTAAAGGTTGTATATTCAAATGTATAAAATAATCGAGCTACCAATAACAGTCGATAGATTTATCGTCCTACGTAGGTGTTGGGTCAAAGGAGGAATAAATATGTCCCATAGACAACATAAACTACCTCATTTGTATTCAGATGATAACTTTAACAGTTTTTCTCACGATTCGCAATGTGACGGAAGTAAAGCAAAAAGATAAATCAGTGCCTACATTGCGTAGACAACGCAAACAGCGGCACTTATCATGTGAGAATGCATCGCTCCACTTACTCCGCGCAGACTACCCGTTATCTGAACACTGAGAATGTGAGACTTTTGAGTTGAGTTAAACTTTTCACTGTTATAACAGCAATTTAACTTTAATCTTTGGTAAGTTGTTTTCAAGATTGGGGAATAATTAACGGCTAAGAATCGCCGCGGGATATGGTCGAATAACGATCACGGCCACCCACTGTCTCCGCTATTAGTATTTTTTATAAATCTGTAAGATACAAAGCTCTTAAAGGTTTAGGGCTGGTTTATTTTTTATTTATAAGTAAAAACCACTTGAAACATTTCTGGATTGTTGCCAACTACACCGTTGGTTTCCAACATAAAAAAATATATAAATCTCTCGTTTAATTCTTTATATTAAAAGTTGCAATTTATGTATTTTGTTTTAGACGGATTTCAACCAAAACTTTAATGATCAATTACAAACTAATTATACTTAAGTATAAGATTGTTCTCACGACTATTGTTTTAACATTTAAAAATATATCCTAAATTACTTGGAATCTTTAAGCGTGAGAACATCAAAGTCAATGTTTAAGAGGGAGCATTTTAATAACAAGCCGGAAATCCTTAGAGATGACCTCTGACATTTTATTGAGGATTGTGGTCAATGACAACAGGTTGTATGATCATCGAGTGGATAAAAACTTCTGTATGTTAACGAAATATATAATAAATTTATATTGAACGGTTCCATGAACGAAATTTTGTTTTAGTACAGAAAGTGCGTGAGTGTATTCGATTCGTCATTACCATTTGTATTGCACCGCTTTCATTTAACTGTTGGGTAGTCGATGTTTTCGGCACACTATAATACATCACGGTCACCTACTTTATGTTTAAAAGTCAAATCTAAAATATATGAGATCTTTCTCTCTAGGATGTTGTACAAGAATACCCGTTTGGGGCGTTTTATATTCAATGCGCGGATCCTGAGGTCGTTCGTCCCGGCTCTTGTCTGATTCTTCTGAGAGCCGCTGACGGGTTCTGGATTCTCTTTGCGTACTAGTATTAGCACATTGAAAGCACAACGCCGATTGAATTTATATGGTCACACGTGATTATTTTCATAATTAACCCATTTACATTACAATGACCTTTAAGGGTTTGTGTGGATGTTAAATACTTAAAACGTAATGAACCTAAATTTGCATAAGAGTTTGGATTGCAAGTAACATGAATATTACTTTGAGAGCAGGTTATTTAAACCTGTGGCTATATGGAAAAAATATACCGACGTTGATTATACATCAAGCAACTGTCTCAAAATCCACAAAATTATATCACTAATTGATTTACGTAATCTGTTAAGCACACTTAACGTATATCTATGTAGGGTAAAGCAAACATTTAATGACTTGCCGAAAAAAACGTCAGTAGTGGGCTTGGCATTTTTGTGGAACAAGTTTAGCCGATAGCTCATAGCGTCACTTTCTTCGGTAGTGCGAAATTTCGATGGTTTA
>DVQP01003046.1:0-11426 GCA_018231745.1 Danaus eresimus
CACAAGTCAAGTGTGCACATAATAAATACTAAAATCTATAAAGGTCAAGAGGTAAACAATATCGACAAATCGACATGCTATCAGCACTTTTATTTAAGCACCTATATAAATTTATTTTCACCTTCATGTTAACTTAATATCAACATATTCGCGATTTTCTAGAAAAGAAGGAAGATCCTGTAGATGATTCTCTACTGCACATAATCCCTCAAATATCAAGTACTTATGTAATGCTGTCAAAACCATACAACATTGACGAGGGTCGGAGCCGGTTAGAACGATTATTTAGTTGACCTCTCCACAGTTTTGATCCCGTTAATTTATCATTTGTAGGGCTGGCGGTTATGTAACTCCGAAGTAAATTTTTTTTTCGAAATCTGTTTACGTTTGTACATAAACTTAAATTACTATGATGATTTTTTGTTTTCGAATCTCGTGAACAATTCGATTTGATATTGATATTGCTTTCTTTGCCATTTATTTTAGTATAGATAAATATACAAACGCATTAAAACAATAATGAACTTATGCGTATATAATGAAAATATTATTGCAACTTTAAGACTTTTACACATATCTTAGTATCAAAAACAATTTCATACTTAAGAAAATATAATTTGTTATTTTTCTCTGTTTCAAAATGTTTATGCGCTTGTATCACCTAATCCCTAAAACAATTTACTTGAATCAAAATATAAATTGAACATAATATTATATTTATAAAATATATAAAATAATACATAACACATTCTACAAATAAAATAATAGTTTAATGCGTTTTATGGGAATGAATTATTTTGAAAATAAGATATCTTAATTCTCATATGAGATAAATCTTATTTTGCCTGTGTTAAGCGACGGGAAGAAGAATTCTTAATTATCATTAAAATCTTACAGCTTACTCTCGTATTTCTAGTTAACGATCAACCCTAGTTCAAAGTGAAGCTGTCAATTATAGTTGAACATTATAATAAATGTTCAGTGAATTAATAATAATTATTTGGGAATTTCTATAAGGGTCTCATACCTTTGGTTATTGACATAAGTAATTATTGATTTACATATCAAAAGTTATTAAATACAAAATTAAATTGAACTTTACGTCCGTACAATACAAAATAATTATAGACCGTAATCAAAGTAATGATAGTAAAATATTTGAATAAAACTTACAATATTTGACGATGCTGCAGTGAGTGCAGTGGATAAACTGAACTCAAAAATGAATGAACAAATTACATTTGAAATTATAGTTACTATATAAATAGAATTAGTCGTTTTCTTTTTCCACTACAGTCATCCATCTTATGAAAGGATAAACGTAGTCATACATAATAAATTTTGATATAAAGACTATTAACATATGACTTGGTAAATAGTTCGTGTTATAAGTAAATATGATATACCTAAATAATGTTAGTATGATACTTAATTATGCTGAAGAATTGTATGTTTGCAATGTTATTATTTATATGTATACGTTAGTACTTAGGTGCGTGCTTAGGTACATGTACGTCTATTCATTTATATATTATAATAAAGCCACGGACAAATGCTAGTGAAGAATAAAAGTAGAATCCCTGATAATATTCTCACATTTTAAGCTCCGTATCAGTTCGGAATGATATATTTATGATAACATGATGATATAATGACACCTATTTTCCTGTATTCTGTCTCTTGAAGATTATATTTTCCTTTATAAAGTGTATCTTCTCGCGACGTCGAAGCCAATATGCACGTCCGTCGGAAAAATATCAATTTTAAAAATATTATTTCCAACGCTCATACGACTGATCTGAGATTTAAAATTTTATATATTCATATTATATATTTGTCTCTTATTTCGTATTTTAAAACGTCACGTATTTGTAAGGTATGATTTTTTGTCCGTTTTCATTATAATAATCTTACATTTTATTTAAAGGAAGTAGTGTAAAACGAACTTTTATAAATTAATAAACCTCGTAGATGAGTTTGGAACGAAATTGTTTTATTTGTGTGCTTCAAACAATTATAACTCCCGACGATTTTTTTGCTGTGGTTCTTTCTTTCATGAATTGAACGTCAGAACGTATTCAGGCGTACAATTCAGAAATAACTTGACGTTTTCAACTAAAAACCCATGATTTGGAAGTGCGGAACTGGAAACCGGAAGCAGTCTGCAGCAGTCGCGTCGAGATACTCAGCATCCGGTGTGCGAAAAGGACGGATGCTTATAAATACGTCTACCGATTGAACCTCCCTTTTCGGTTATATTGGATTGACGATATAGACTCCACTACGAAGATAATAAAGTTGATCGGCTTGGAATGAAGTCACTGTAATATTAAAAAACTTCTTTGAAAGTCTCACGTGAATTATATCGAGGTACAACGAAAATGATATATGGACGAAAAAATGAGATTATACTTTTATTAAGAGCTACAAATGTAAGAACTGTCTAGTCTTACTTTTAGGACAAACATTAAAGTTAGCTTTGTAAAATAAGTATTAAATTACATATTATGTATATATTAAGTTTCTTTGAATTATGAAGGACGCTTAATTCGTCGTGTTTGTGTTCGTTGTTGTAAGATCGTGGTATTAAAACGCTTTCTGAATATTAAGTGCAATGAAATCACGAAAATCATAGTATTCCAACATTATTTTGAAACTCTTTTAATTTTTCAATGTTATATAAAGATACATATTAATTATTTAAACTGATATATATTTTATTCAAATATACCACAGAAAAATTAATGTAAATTCAATCAACCAACAGGGGCCACTCTTGAACCTTGACATAACATAATGGTAAGTATCTATGGTTAAACTTGTTCGTCATATTTTAATATAAATATAAAAATAATAAAATTTATTTGTTTATACGTGATGTTTTACATAAATTCGGTCTCAATTTGCTCTTTATATGAGTGAAAAATTAACCAATGAACTGATTTTGTCAATAGCAGCATTTGTTTACTGTAATTAAATGTTGCCAGTTTAATATATGCCATACAATTACAGTGTTGACAAATTTAGAACAAATATTAAGGTAAATTAATTATTCGTGTATAAAACAAACAAATACGTACGTAATTCTCTGAGCTGATTCTTTTAATTCCTGCAATAATAATCATATTATACATTTTTATCACGAAACAAATATGTAAAATATTATGATCGATTTATGTGTAAAAACGGAGTATTCAATCACTACAACTATATCATCTGTTGTAAAAGTTGATAGTGATAGTCGGTAAAGATTTATTGAAGAAAATGTTCAATATTACACGCCATTACAGATAAAAGCCCCGGTAAAAAACACTCGAGCTCAGTAATCAGGTTACAGCGTGATCGAGTTACGAACCCGCTTCGAGACTGATCCGGGAAAAGGGGACTGAGGGGACTTTAAAGGTAACAATTTTTTAAGCAAAATGCCCGTAAGTGTAGTCCCTCTTTGGATAAGGATTGCGGCTACAATTTGTTTAGGTCTTAGATCGTGAAACTTTATTACGACCCATTTTCATTATTTACATTAGAATGTAATACAAATCAGAAAGTTATATTACTAATATACCAATTATTATACACAATTTTATCGTAGTAAAACTTAAAGTTCGGTATTATTGTAGAAAATACTATGAAATAGTAACCAAAACATTATAATTGTATTAATAGTTAAGTTAATTATAACTATTTAGAATGAGACTTCAATCATTTGTCAGATGAAAATCATATGGTGCTTAATTACGTATATTTAATTATGGCCGCTGATATCAGTATTGCCAGTATTTAAAATAAGCTTATTATTATTTCTCTTTCGCTCTATACGTGGATTCGAATGGAATTAATTTTTACATATTGTATTCGTTCTTAAGCGGATAAAATTATTTATATTTTTATATATGAAATACTATTGTTGTGTGTGATTTTTTTAAGCTTTCCAACATATCAAAGTTGAGATTATCAGCAGGCTGAATGGAGTTTCTTGTTGTTGTTTACTCAGCATTGAGCATTACGCTTCAGTGATTGCTTTCGGTTTGACCACAATGCCAGTGTTATGTAACAGATGTCCGGAATTTCGGTGTTTACATACATTTAAAACGATTTACTGTTACATCAGATATTATTCTTTCTCTGCTCGTAGCTTTGTGTGGAAGGTATGTTGTGGGAAACACAGGCGTGATTCTAAATATAATTTCGAGATCTATTTACGAATTAACATTGCTATTATATACTCAACACATATATGTTAGTTATGTATATTTTATGCTCTAATAATGGTTTTTTGAATAAACATTTGTATTGTATGTTGTCTACGAAATAACGAGTTTCACCATTGTTTGCCGACGGCTCCAATCAAATTGTTAGCAACATAAAGGCAAAATGTTGTTATAAAGGTTAATTATACTGACACGTTAAGGATGAAGTAATCGCTAATTGGGATTTGCCATTGTTTTTATTTACGATTTATAACTAATTATTAACACGCTGTCAACTACTTGACAAGTATATGTAGTTTAATTAAAAAAAAAATATATATTACATACCACCGAAAATATTTCTATAGTAGAAAGCCGTCAAAAATTATTAACAAATCATTTTTTTATTTATAACGAAATTATAGACCTTTAATCAATTTAGTCGAGCAGATTGTTTATTTCTTTACTGAAATATTATTAGTAAAAATAAAACTGTGTTTTTTTTTCATTTCATTGAAACTGAACTGAACGTTAACAAAATCAAAATTAGGATATATTTTCGACCTCAGGCTGTTCTCCCATTGACAGTTAATTTGCAATACAGATCTTACAATTAAGTTCAACAAGAAAAGACAAAATTTAGGGTACCATTAATGCAGAGTTAAATTAATTAAAACGCAACAAAAGACGAGAGCAATAATAATTTATTTTAAAGTACCAAGTAAATATAGTTAGTAGATTTCTCTCATTTGTGCTAGGAAACTAGACTAAAAGAGTTGAAAGCGCTTTGAAACAGGATCCTGTTTGAAAGTAAACGCATCGTTTTGTAGCGACAAAATTACAAACAAACCTTCACACTCGCGAATCGCAATTAAACTTGTTGGTGCGCGTTCTCTATGTTCGAACGATGTGACGGATGGTAAGTTCAAAGGCTGTTTATATTTTAGACACAGCAGTCAAATTATCATTCTTTAAATATACATATACTCACATTAATACCTATCGCGTATATGGGTACAGATTAAAAAGTAATTTGTTACCGTAAATCGTGATTGTTGAAAATTTCTTAGTTATTTAACGTTGAAGATTTACGTTCGATTTGAAATAAACAAGGCTTTTTTGTGATTTATGTTGAAATGGTGATTTTAATATGTTTATTTTTCGTCGTCGGCGTCGATGACATAACGTAGTTGTTAATACACATTCAGGTTATCAAACTTTTCACACATGATAACTGATGAAGCATGTGAAATAAGTAAATGTATTCGTGATTCAACTACGTCTTTTTAAAGAGAAAGTCGAAGCAGTGGAAACAGATTTTCACTTTAGTTTTACAACGGCGGAAAAAAAAATTTTGGAACCAGTGAAAAACATGTCGGCGTGTTTTAATTTAACATTCAGAAATGCAATTAGCAATTTCGTAATTGAAATCAACAACGAAACGCGTTTTATTAAAATAAAATAATTGGACCCAATTATATCTCGATTTTTATGTAACAAATTCATTTACTTTCAATAAATAGATTTTTTTACCATTAATATGTTCGTAATTATATTACATTAATTCTTATAGATATTACAACTGTTTGATACTGATTTAATAAAACACCTTCTGTGTTTAAACGTTCTTCCAAATCACTTACACTTGAAAAAATATTGATGGCACAAAAAATCGCCCCTAAAATCTGGTAAGCTGGAGGGCTGTAACAGCACTCGAGTCCACTCAAACGATTCAGCACTGATCGGTATGGGGAGTCAACATTATGTCTCATTCCCAAACAGATCGAAATAAATGAACAAATAATGGACTACATATAACTATCATATATAAACTTAAAATGAAAGTTTAGCCTATATGAGACACTTTAATAAATGTCCTGTACATTGAGAATGTTTGAATCGCATCAAGTTTGACGCGCGATAACTAATAAACTAACTTCATTAAATAACGCGCTACGAACTTGTCCGGCGATCGTTGGATATACGAAATGATTCTTGGATGTTCAGCTTTATTTGTTACCGTATATTAAAATAATAAGCAAGGTTTCTTATTTCTTGATTGTGATTAGAAAACTTCACAGCGATATTTAAAAAAAAGTTGTTTTGGGTGTATACGAATATGTTTTGGGCGCTGTTGCAAAAAAAAAAACTCGTGACAAAATGGAAACAATGTAGATGCTTAGTAAAAAATTTAGTCTATTCTTGGTCCTGAAAACCATTACAATTAAAACGGTAGTAACCATTACAGTAAAAAGATAGTTATAGATAACTGTTTTAATAAATTGATTGTAAAAATAAGTCTACAGGTAAAGCAAAAGGTCATCTCGCTACATAAAAGACGCGAAGCGATGGCTGAGTCTGAGTCAGCGTTTGTTAAGTTTACTCGTTCTCGGGACATGGGAATGCTCTTTTATAGCATTTAAACGACACGGTTGTAAAACTTGGCCATACTTTTAGATTATCTCGTACGTAAAACGACCTTGTGCTGGCTGTAAAAAATAGCAAAGAGGTGGAAAGTGTGTTCCAAAATACAATATTCTTTTATATTTGAAATAAATAGACATAATTTTTGTAAATATATATCTTTAGTGATTAGCTGATAAAATAGAAATCAATAAAACGTATATGGATCTCAAATTGAATATAGATTAATGCTGGCAATGTTACAAATAGTTTTGGAAGATCGCCATAGACATGACTAGTGTTTTTAAATGTAAAACCCTGTTTTCAATCCGTAAATCGTAGGAAAGTTTATTGAATTATCGATTTATATTCTTATCTTCGTCGGAAAATTTCTCGAGGAATCAGCTATCACTCTTTTTGATAATATAAATTTATCAGGACGTTTGTCATTTGTTATTTCTAGCTTCTAGCTCTGAATAACAGATGTGTTATTGCAATTCTTAGCTTATTTTGCTGTTTGTTTGATACCAAGTCCAGATCTCGTACATCGTTTGTACGTCAAGTGCAAGCTGTGAATAGCTTGTGGGACGTGTGCAATGTATGTAGTTTGTAGTGGGATCGCGTCACCTGGAGTTGGAAACTTTGTACGTTAATAGACGAACTATGACGGAGTATTCAATTAAATTGTTACTTTCGCAATTTGTATTTACTTTTAATAATTTTAAATATACTCAGGAAAAATATAACTTGGTTAACATATAAGAAAATATTTACTTATAGAAGCTTATGTAATATATAACAAAAAGTTTTACCGTATTCAAGTAATTGAGGTAGGTTTTTAAGATTCTGATCAAAACCTTTGTAATACAAACTTAAATTAAAACAGATGCCAGCAAAACAACATACAAAACAAGACCGTTTACTTTGGTGCGATATTAATACGGCAATATGGGCTTTATAATCTTAGGAGTAAGGACTAGACTATTTAAGTGTGTTATAAAGTACGCTCAATCAGAACATTGCCTTGCGAAGGCAAGAGCAACAAAATGTTTGCTAACAATGCCACGTGCAATGCAGCGTAACATTTGACTAGCATTGGACGATATGGCTTCCAGTAACCCTTATACAGACTATATGTGTACAGTTTATACTGCTTTTGTGCTCCAAAGTTCCGTATACAGATAGGATAGTTGTAGTTCAAGCTGGTTATTATATGATAACACAGAACAAAGGCCTGAAAGTAGACATGCTTAACTATTGTATCGATAAGCGGTGGCTGTGTCATCTAATGATTTATTACACATACGTATATGTACATATTCAATTCGTTTTATTTGCATAATTTAAACTGCTACGTCCCATTCAATACAAATATCAATAAATTTACAGGTTTTCGGTTGGAATCAAGAACCAATATTCTATCAAAGCCACTCTCCATTTCGGGTAATAAAATCGAAAATCACATTCTTTGACTTCCATTCTAAGAGTAACTTTTATTCCGGTTTGAAATGTCGCTGTCAAGCCAAATCCTCAGATATAAAGCGGTTGATCTGCCGGTACAGAAAATTGTATTTCTCTGATATTTTCAAATCTCTTGCAGTCTCTGCTATGTTTCGCTTATATTCTTTTTGAATTATTAACAAAAGTTCAAATTACACTTGACTTTAGAATGTCTGAACCATATATTAAGTACCGACACCTTTTTTTTCAAAAATTAAGTTACATATTATTGGTGATGGTTATGGTCAAATCTCAGTTCATCTGAAATTATTACGATATTATTTATACCTTATAGTTATCCACAGACAAATTGTAAGAGAATATGCTTAGTAAAATAATTGTTTCAATTAAATAATCTTATAATATAGAGAGTGCTATTTGAAATCTACTATTACTAGGAGACATTTTTTATATATATGTTCTTTATGATGTGACTAGAAACATTATTTTCATTTTGTAACAGTACAATGTATGATTGGGTAAATTTGAGTTCTGCGTAGCGTGATCCCAACTAAGTATATGCACAAGTTGGGGAGCCCTCACAATCCGTTTCTGATTTGCTTATTTACGACTTAACCATACTTCGTGCTTCTTGACAGACTGATACGAAAACTACCAAACGCTTTCATTCCTAATTGCGAAAGGCAGGGTGTTTCATATTCATCGAAAATTTCACAAGCTCTGTACTATTCTTATCAACATGTTAGGAAGATATATTTTTTAATGTTAAAACCTGATGAACAATTATGTTTTCCGTCTACCAAAACAGTAGTATTGGAGACAAAACAAATCGGATAAATTCTCAACTTCAATATCCAGTGAAATCATATTTTACTAGAAAAATTCAATAACACGTTTCATACCGGCCGCACTTTTAGTGGTCATTTTCAGAGGGCAATTTCAAGAGGAACGGTATAGAATGCAATTTCCTGTATAAAGGGCCAGCTCTTCCCAAAAAGTACGCGTGATTGGACCATTTGACCGACAGAGTATTCCATTTCTATTTCCATTTGGCTTTAAAATTTGCTTTAAGAATTTGGGTTGTTAAAGTACGGCTTAGTTATAAAAGACAAACCAAAGTAATATTTTGTTTTGGTTTAGAAATAAGTCAGTGTTTTATTCTATACGTTGATTTTTTTACGATACGGAAATAAATGCGATCATATATTTGGTTGAACCTTTAGAATACTCCCCCTTGCACAGGTTCAAAGGGGGAAGTGATAGACAAATTTGTGTCTATAAGCGTTGCTCGACACCAAGCTTCAATGATGGTAATCAACGGTCGTTGAACCCGTGTCCCAATCAATATTTCGGCTTTTCATTTCAATTGACAGTCCATCAATTATGGGTCACTCTGTTATTATTGGTGTAATTTAGTTAAGTGTCAAGATTATTATGATCGAAATATTTTATAACATAACCTTTTATTGTAATGGTGTTTCATTTCGTTTTCGGTGTTCATTAAATAATATATTAGTCAATATAAGTTTCCCTTAACACAAAGATGAGTACGTTTTATTTCGCGTCGCATTTTACTTGCAGTTCAGTTATACCTTTAAAATGTGTCAACTAAAAGCGTGTAATTGTCGGGATGTATAATTAAGCCATTATTGTCGTTATTTATAATCGCACCACACGGTGAATGACTGACCTATATTATTTTTTTCTTTAAATTAATATTGCTTTATCTGTTAGCTATATTTTCGAGGAAATTTAAATGGCTATTTATTAAACTAATTACTTCTTTCACCGTGTAATAGTAACATTTAATAAATATGATAGTATCCTACTAAAATATAAAAATAATAATAATGAGACTTCAGAAGTAGATAACCTATGTTCAGTTAGTAGGTATTACGGACAATTAATAACAAAATCAATAACGATCGACATTAACTTCTATATATTCAACACTTCAACTTTTTCAAGCCGACTAACTTTATCAAAGTTGTACTTGATGCCATGCTGCATTTAGGAGATAAATATTATAATAGTAAAATGGCTGACATACTATGCTAGCCTATATGGTTATACTGAATACACCTAATTATCTCTATTTCAAGCTGGATAATGGCACAATAGTTACCTTTATTTACCATTCACTAGATTTTAAATTACATAACAAGCAGGATAATATTGATGATCCTAAATTAGAGGTCTTCTTTAAGACAGGTATATACATTGAATTATTTACACATATCGGAATTATACGAGTAGAAACAAAAATAATATATAATAAATAATAACTAGACATTAGCGGGATTTCAGTGTTGTATAGTTGTTCAACATTGCGGAAATATTAAAACATAATTTTAGTTATATGTAGATAGGTTTTATTTACATAATATGATTGGATATTATGATCATGCAATCAGTAAGTACGTTCACATTTTCATGATTAAATAAAATACATTTGTCTTGTTATTTTAAAATGTAATAAAGGAAGAGTCAAGCGTTACATCCCAACGGAATTAATGAGCCAGCGAAAACTGAATTCTCATTGAAAACGGTCAACGAACATTCCACCAATTAAAGTTATAGCGGATATAAAAAAGGCGATTTTATACATTTACGTTTCTTTATACCAATGAATAAATATTACATAATTCTTATTTTTTACTCTAACAAAACACATTTTTAATTTGAAATGAAAATTACAAAAGCTGCAATAGTTATTAAAATAGAAATTAGTCCGATCGAAGTTTACTACGGTAACAATACTAATTTAAACATTGTTATATTAACATATTTGCTCATTTGTTTAAGATTTTCTATAATTCTTTATTATATTAGAATGTTATTTTATATTGCTTATCAAATATAAGTGTCTCTAAAAGTGTTAGTAGACAACGCGACTTTATTTTGGAAATAACATAAGCTCATATTATAGACTTAAGTACGATCGCAAATATTGGCTTTACACACACTTTTCTTGGATATCAAATAAGTCTAGACACAACCAAAATATGTTGAACCTTCGATCTGTATAAACATCTCTCTCAGTATACAAATTTTCGCTACCTTTCTATTAACAGAGATCAAATATGGTTTGTCGGTTTCAGGCGACAAGGGTGCATTCAGATTAACGGGGAGATCGACAAAGAAATGCAATTAAATGTAAAATAGGGGCTGTTTCACACGATTGTTGACACGGTGTGACGAATGGGGACCGGATAGCTATGTCTGTCAGTTGGATTTTGAGATTTTTAAATCCCCTTAAGAGAGAATTAAAAGGAGCCTGATTTTAATTTATTTGGAAAATTCTTTATAAAGTTTGTTTTCCTCTCCGTTTGATCACTAAGTCTAAGTGCTACTTGAAATGTTATTACTTTA
>DVQP01003047.1:0-11424 GCA_018231745.1 Danaus eresimus
TTATATATATATATATATATCTGCTCTGTTTAACTGTGTCTGTTATTTTTTTGGCGTTTTTGACTGGTTATAATCAAAATTTAAATTTTCCTCTTGTTTCAATGTTTGTGTACGAGGGGAGTGAAAGCTTTTTTTAGTTATCATTCGATTGAATATTCATTAAGTCATATATATTTTTCATTAATCTTAAACAGGTTTTTAATAACATCAATATGGACAAATAAAGATAATTATGCGTACATTATAATTTATACATCACAGAATATAGAAAATGCGAGTAGTGATGTAAATAACTTAAAGATTACTTTGCATACTTGGAATATTTTAAATGTGAAACCAGCTTTTATATTTAATACTAGCTCTTGATTGAACTTGCGTATACTGTATACGGGTATGGATTGTTTTTAAGGGGACTTTCTAATTATTGACCAAATTTTATATAATTTTGACATTTCTATTTATTGATTAATTTTGATGATTACAGTTTGCTCACATACTTCTTTGTAACCTCATTAACACATTTTATACTCGTCATTCTGATATGTCAACAACATATTTATGTAAGCTGACATTATATTAAATTGTGTAATCATTAAACTAATTATAATAACATATCTAATGATATTTGCGTAATTGGATACAACAACATCTAATCAAATAATTTATCAAGCACGTCAAACATGTAGCCTGTATCCGTAGTAATTTTTTTTTTCCATCACCCGTTCGTTTAATGTCATTAAATGTTATCATTAAATATAACCCAGTGAAGATGAAATTGAAAAAGTTTTTTAATATCATGCAACAACAATAATAAAAACAGAAACGCAATCCATTGCATCCAAGGCGAGATTTACAATTTAAAAATATAAAGTGGGTACACACAAATGAACATTGAAGCGCGGAAATTAAATAGCCGCTCATATCCGGAGCGCAGTGTACTACAGGGAGTCGATTCACGCTGCATTGTCAGATCTTAGCTGTTTTAAAGACTATTTCAATAAATAATGTACTACTGTGTGTTTGTGTGATTAGATCGGTATCGACACTATTAGCAGAATAACGTAATTAAAATAAATGTTTTATACTAAATGTGTGGATATTTTTGCTAATAACATTTCCACCTTATCAGATGATCGTTAATCGTGATTTGAGATGATCATCAGATAATCGAACTTTGCTTTAAAATATTTTATGATTAGCTTAATGTTAAGCTGTAAAGATCGAAACTTTATAAAAGTATTTTAATGATAGCTGAAACGTCATACCGTTTTAGGGGAGATCTCCATTGTTGGTGATGGTGAGCCAATTAGAAGAGTTAGGGAGATAGTGCCGCCGGCCTGCTACGTCCAATTAAGCCCACACCCGTCAACAACGCAGGTAACTCCGGAACCGAGTACCTTCCAGTAATTGTGTAACTCTTCAACATAAATCTCAGCTTTTTACACCACCGTAGACAATGGAATTATGTCAGAGAGCAAGAACTCCCCGTACTGCGTAACTATTGAGTTGTTAATTATATTCACACAACGTTGAACCTAGTCACGGTTTATGCGGTATTACGACTGTATAAAGGTTATTTTTACCAGCCTCGGTACCGAAACGTGGATGGTTGTTGTTTAATTACAACAATAGTAGCCCTAATTAGTTTGCGCTAATAAGCACAACAGAATGTAATCAACATGCCTCGCCGCTCTAATGAGCTGAGTTCCTGGCAAAAAACAAGCGACGTCGACATTTTACTGGAGATTAATTAGGCGTTCTGCCTATACGGACATGCAACTGGCCGCACCGGAAACTCCTCTGTTTCTAGCTCGTTACTGATTAACATGTGCCTTAAGAGTTCTACTCTGAAAACCCTCGTAATTAATGATTCCATGTACATCCCGTTTCACTATAGTGTTTCGCTCCTTTTGTGAAAGATCTCATTTATGATCAACAAAGGCTAACCAGGAGCAGTCTTCTTTAAATAACTTCTATTGACGACAAAGTGTACAAACCTGTAAACGTCGTTAACTTAAATAAGCACGTTTGATTACGTCGTAGCTAGCTACCCCATTAAAACTTAACGAGGGGCAACCCCCGGGAAAATAACTAACCCAATTTCCCTTTGCCGGGAAATCATTAAAAGTCTTAAAAGGGTCCTTTCATACATTTTTAGCCGGGAGCGTGTGTGCAAATAAACACATTTTTACATACTCGAACAAACAATTCGCCTAACGAGGCGGGAACGTAACGAGCGCTCACAGGCACGACGGTGTCCAGTGGCGTACGACACGCTCCCGCTCCCGCTCCCGCTCCCGCTTCGCTACTCGCAGCGCTAATTGGAAGGATCCTGCCGGATATGTGTCTCGTTACTCGCGCCTATCCCATCTCACTGACACGACGCCACTGATTTATCACTGCCTGTACATTCAAATTGACAACTAACCCTTCCGTACATATCTGACAGCACCCTTAAAGTTTCGTTTTTAATTATATTACGTTACATTTTTAGGTGTCGTCATCACGATCGTTCGTACTGAATGCACGGAACAGTACCCACAGTAATAAAACAATCAATTTAATTGTAAATATATTATTTTCAATTAGTTTAGCTGATATAAACAATGTTATTGTTATGTTTCGAATGAAAGTCATTATAACCGGCGGCATTATCAATCTTCTTAATTAATTATTAGATTTTCCAATTAGGTCTGTTTGCGTTCGCTGTTTAATTAATGGATGTGTGCCATATTAGTGTCGGTTACAATCTGATCCCAGTCTCGTCAATTACCGACGACTACAAAACACATCGAATTTCGCGTAATTACTGAGAATATTACGGCTCTGAACTAAATTGTTCTCGACTTAATTAATTAAGCTTTTGTTTCAAACTAACAGCAAAGTGTAGACTTGGCAATTCTAAATTGGATCTTGTAATTACCTTACCCTCTTGTGCAGAAACTGTCTACTTTCAATTATAGCCGAAGCTTATTTAATGGAATCAATTATAATTGGGACACAATACAAATATACATTGAGGACATATTCGCATTTAAATTCAAAACAATGTTTTGTGAGGATTTTACTTGCTTCACTTTATATGAAATAATTAGCGATTTAATAAATTTTAATACTTACGATTGAAGTATTGTATATTATAATACGTATAATACTTAAGTAATTTAAGTCATTACAAAAGCCATATTAATATCCACACAATTCAAGATAAGATGTAATATTGTTTTAATAATACGACTGGTCGTAAGGTCTAAATAATAACTTACGGCGACATATTTATTACCAATTTTGTTTACAGATCTTACGGAATTCTTATTAAAATGCTATTCATAGGATAAGACAATAGATATTGGGCACGCCTATTTAATGCATACCAAGCGCACGGAAAAAAATGATAAAAAAATTGTCATCTCTAAAGTTCTCTAGACGACATCAAAAACATTTACAAAGAGATATAGTGTTAAATATTATTAATGAGTGTTTTAATAAATATTTCAATTGATATAATTCCGTTGTTAAGTTTAGTTTAGAGTGTGAAAGGCTGGAGTGTAATTAAGACACAACAATTAAAATAACAAGTAGCTGGCGCGGCCATTATACGGGGTCATGAGAACGCATACGCTACCAATAACACTAGACAACTTCGTTCTTTTAATTCTTGTATTCTTATGACGGAGTGCCGTCTGCATCATTAAAACTAATATGCCGGCCATGTGTTTTCGATATTTCGTTTAAGTTTTGTTATTATAAAATTTTAATTAGAACCCATTTTTAATGATTCAGCTCTTCAGCGTGCTAACTTGTAATATTAAGTTAAATTTACTTCAATCGCGAACTGTTTTCTTGGCCCTTGTTTATAGAGCTTTAGTTTATACAGTACATAGAAGCTAACGTGGTAATTTTAACATGTTTATTATAAAACAGGATGCTTTCGGTGTTACAAGAGTTTTATAATAAGCTACGTCGCCTTAAAATTAACAAAAATATATATATATATATTTTACTGTAATAGAAATATAAACAACGATATTAAGTATTAAAATGAGTCTTTTACTTATGGTATTTTTATTACTTATTCTTAATCCATTATTATTTTTACGTAAATGTCACATATTGCCACTAAACAAATATACTGCAGGTTACATGTCTGTTGTTATTTAGCGTAGAGAATCTAAAATTACCCAATGTATTATTATTCTTGCAATCATTATAAGTTAACGTAAAACTTTGTCACGCTCTTTGGGCCTTTGTTTACTTTTTTTGTTTGTGTTAATAGTTAGTCTAGTTAGTTAGTACAAACAATACATTCGAAAAAATTTGATACGACCGTAGCAATTCAGTAAAATTCCTTTTTTAGTAGTATCTTAAAAAAATTGCGATCAAGTTTCAGTGCTAATGAAGAAACCGTAATAAAATAAAATAAATTCGAAATATATAAAAACAATACTTTCATAAAAATAAATTAAACTTAGGACTTATTATTAATTTTAGTTGTTATGTTTTTTGTTTTAATTTAATGAATTTATCTGAGTATTTCTGACAGTTACTTCTTATGTATCAACTATCACTTAATAATGACTGAAAAATAATTTAATCTATTTCTAACAATGACAATGTTAGCTTATCTTGGAGAGAAGTAAATCCTTTTGAGTCAATAGCGTAAATGTTTTTTCAACAACATTTTTTTATTTAACATCTTTGTAATAATAATCAAAATAAAAACATGAAATTATTTCTTACAAAAATATATAAATCAAAGTCGGAAAATTGTTAATTATGTTTACCATACTTTGTTATTAAAGTTCATAACTTTCATATATCGTGATTACAGCAGATACCCCGGCCATAGGGATTACGAGCTTGGAATTATCACATACATAACGAACTGATAACATCACGCTTACCTGTTAACGTCGTGGGTCAAAATAAACACACTTAACTAAAACAGCTATCACCAAACAGGAACACAGTTCACACAACAAACAGTTTCACAGTTAGTACAATGGCACTAAACCAAAATTTGCTTGTCCACTTCAATTGTCACTTTGTATGGGATCTATGGTCTGTAACGATGCCGTATAACAATGGTCCTTTATCTAAACCGGTGTCTGTAGCAGGATATATATATTATAAAACCCGAATGCCGGTAGAAATGTTTATGACAGTTTTAAAATAACGCTATCGACTACAACGGTCGACTTCGTGTAAAGTTTGCGACTCGGGAGAGTGAAACTATCACGTCTGGTCACCGCTGTAGCTTGCGACGGAATGATCCGAACGCGAGCGTAAGCCGCGAACGGCACACTTCGTACATCGGCTCAGCGTGGGGCGGGGAAAGAAAAACCGGGTTGGATTGGAACAACACTCTAATATAATGATAGGGTCGGAACACTAATGCTTTAATTTGAAAAGTACACTAACAGCATCCTTTGAACATTTTTATAATGGACTTGCAGGTGTAGAATTTTGATGGATTGTTAAACGTTGATTATAATAGAAAGTATGGCTCTGTGGGAAAATAATGTATTTTATTTAAGGGAATCGTAAAAAAGGAATTGTAATATCGCACCCTAATTCGTTTTCTGTAAAGCAATACTTTCTCCGGGCAACAAATTTATACTGAACCATACATCTTTCGACAGCAGTCGTTTTGTGAAAACTGTGGTAGTGACTGTACATTATTAAGCAACTAGCGGTCAGCGGCAGCCGCAAAGAAATGGCAAGTGTATGTCTAGCCGTGTGCCGCCTCCGAGAATTTAATTTTCCCGGACGGGCCGCCCTAGGCCGCCATTGTCCGCTCAGTATTTCATTACTGCTCGAGCTTTTCTATTAATAAATCACTCTTCGCCTGCGCCGTTTAATTACGGCCCGGATCCGGCCAACGTCTGATTACACTTTCATCGAACATCTAATTGGGAGTGCAGTCGGCTCGAGAAGGGAGCGTGTGTATTCTTTGTTCGACAGATATTACTCCCAGCCTATATAACGTTGATATGAAGCAATCTTCATGAACAAAGTTTTGTTACATGCAACTTCGATTAATTCCGAAGGAAATCATCATCGTCGCTTAAACTAAACAACCAAAGATAATAATCAACTCATAATATATTATATGAAGCGCTCTAAATGATAAGAAGGAACCCCAAAAAAAATTCGACAAATATCTCATTACTTACACCAACAGCATTTTCTATTCAATAGCAAAGGTATTCCGATACGGGAACATTTTTATATAACATTTTAAACGATATCACATTCAATACAGTTGTCGCACCAAATCCGGTAACCTAACACCCAATCATTATTCCTTTTATAGTACACGCGAGGTAATTAGTGTCTCAAAAGCAATACGGCGGCGAAAGCGCTTCGACGCGGCTCAAGACCTTTTTTAATTTCCTGGCGAGGATGGCAGCGTACCACGGGCAGCCCGTTTAAGTTATTGCTACGGTTAACGAGAACGCCGCTGTGTGCCGGCGAAATTGAAGGATTTACTTCGCGTCCCTCCTTTATTAAACGTATTGCACACTTGTATATTATGTATGTGTGTGTGCACTACACGCAGTATGCCGAAATTACATTTCACATGAGTCGTAATAACAAGGGCGGGCGTAAATCACAACCATTATTAGTTTCTCTCGTTATTCGTGCATCAATATAAGCCATTTGTCGCTGTTATTAATGAATGATATACTGTCAAAGTAAATAACAATTATATATAGAATATTGTTAATTTAATTGACATTTCTTTCAGAGAAGTAGTTATAGCCGCTTTCTTTCATCTAAAAATATAATATATTTATAGCTTTATCTTCCTTCTTCGTGATTTGTTATCTTGTTTTTTAGACTTCAAACTTAATGAGTCGTAGTTTTTGTAATGGCTCCATATAGTCCTAGTACCAGTCAATGGTAGACTAAAAGTTTAGATATTAACAAATAGACAGACAGATAGATAGATGAATCCTATTTTGAAATAAATAAAATTTCCATGTTGTAAGTAAATATAGTTTTTTCTCAAACAACCCCTTCAAGATTATTCGTATTCAGAACTGAACAGAAATCTTGACTGATTTGTGTGAACTTAAGAGAATAATCGTAGCATTGATGACGTTTTAAGTCGTAACATCTTTAAATCAGTTTCCCATTACGAGTAAGCGGGGGCGTCGCGGCGGGTTGAGGGCAAGAACACACCGAAGTCGGGAGCTCACAAGACGTAATATAACCGGACTTCCTGTAAGCTAAGCGTATCGCTTAAAGTTTCGCAATATACGCGCTGTCCGGCCTTTATTAAAAACTATTCTAACATTTTTAATTAAAACTTGTGTACCCACTAAAACTTTATTTAAGCAATAAAGGCGGCGCAATTAGCGGCTCTGTCCCCGCTGGCGACTTTACCTACTTTTTCCAGCTTTAATGACTGTTTTTTAATAAAGCTGGAGACTGGTGCAAGTTTATTAATTTGGTTTAACTGGTGTCGTAGCACCGGTTAAGCTAGCCCTAGTACAGTATAACCATATTTTTGTATTTACACATTGCACTATCATTACTATGTACACGTAAAAACCATTTAATATAAACGAGAATATCGTTGCGATAAAATCGATTTAAGTGTATGGATTTTAAGGAAATAATTATAGTTTTGCATTTTAATGCAATCAACTATTCAGTTTTAACTTGCATTAACGGTAGATTACCATTAACTGCAATGAGAGCAGAACTGGTTTATTAAAGCCAATATGTAAACAACGATTTATGTAAGACTTGGCCTCATACGTTTACTTTAAACACTTTTATATATTGAAATGCCTTCAAACAATTAGATTTCATAGACTCCGGAGGTATACGTATATTTTATAGCAATTTGTTCGAATATCATCTTTGTTTGAAAAACGTTTGTGTTTTTATCACTAATAGTTATAAATTTCGTCACATATATAGTTGGTGGAAATATTAAAAAAAAAATATTAACGTATACAAATCCGAAAGATTACTAAGTTTCATCAGTTATAATTATTAAAGGATTTTAAGGGAAGCGAAACATGAATCAATTGTTATAAAATTAGATTCCATACATGCAGTAGGCTCACAACAATTCCAAAGTAAGTATCGTTGTAGAGATCTAAAAGCTGGAATGACGTGCCCGTGCAACCCCCCAACACCCGCTAAGTGTTCCGGCCATAATTACATTCCCGTGTCTAACAAATGGAGAATCGTTGTTGATTTGTGTTGCTGCCCGTGATCGAAGCCCGCTACCTAGGACCACTAAATCGATACTTACTCCAATTTTATTATGACATACATTATATTTACTATAAAAATAACAAACATATACTTAATAAATACTGTTTTATAACTATGTATAACAACAATGACAAAAACGCGAATATAATAGGTTGTAGGATTAGTTATAAAAATATTTCAACAACCGAAAACACTCTTTGTACCACAGTAACCTGTTATAGAAGATTGGTTAATGCAATTATCTGATATTTTAATGGGAGAGTGTTAAATTAAAAGCCAGACAGCAATAGAGCGACGGCGTTGCATTTCGTGCGCGACCCCTAATTGCTTGCATACCTATAAACTAAGTGTGAAACGAAATACTGAGTTAGTCGGCCTAAAAGCTTCGCAGATTGGATCAGCACATGGATTTTCCATTACTCGCTCTTTATGCCTACATTCTAGTACAGTGAAATCATTCGCTGTACAATAAAAGACATTATACGTTAGTTTAAAAATTGATAACGACTAATAGGCGATAGAATGTAAGATAGTTTAGTACGCTGGCTGTTAGGATCGTTTGAATGGTTCACATGGAACGAATGGTTCGCAGTCGTTAGAACGGTCATATATCTCTGGATAACCGCGAATATTGGCCCCACTAACAATGTGCGTCTTTATAAGTTTTTAACGAGCTCGGACGGTATAAATTATGTGCGGTGCGGGTACTGGGTCTCGTTATCTCAGTAACGGCGCAATAGCGGAAGCTTAATGTAGCGAAAGGTTTATTGTAGCCACTTACGACGCTGCAACGCTGTGATGAGGGGTGCAGCGATATTTGCAATTTTTAATAGAATAAAATGCTATTATAATAATTATCTTACAGCTGTATCTGAGATAAATAGACATCTTTATTCGGAGATGGATTAAGTATCTATATTAAAAGTTTACATTACATTGATAATTTAAATTTAGTTCTACAGATCACAGCATATTAACGAACATTCAGATATTGCAGAGAAATCGCATATGTATAACTCAGCTTGAAATCATTCACTCGTTTCCATATAAATAATTCATTAAACCATTAATTTGACCTTTACATTTACTCTGTCAAGCGAAATAAATTGTAATATTTTTTTTTATAATGTACAGTGCGTGTTATCAATCAGCAAGCTGTAATGCCGAGGTCATTAGGGTCTGTTTAAAATTAATAAGTAATATAGCGTAATTACCTTCCAGAGTAGCATTCATGTTTTTTAAGAAACGACAATAACTACAACATAAACGGCCACGCTCGGACACATAACTTATAAACTAAACTTCATGTATCCTCTATGTATAATATGAGAGACATTTTAGAACGAGAATTCTAATGAAATTAAGTATGCATTAAGATAAAATTAATGGAAGTGCGTTATGACGAATAAATAGAGTTTGAAAAATAGGTTTATCGATAGATTAATTATTTAGATAAGACCTTAAGTGGATATTAAGATATTCAAATTTCATTACCTAACGGTTGACTTTGATTGGAATTGAAGAGACCGATTAAATTTTTATCCGGTATTTATTTGATTAAAACACAGTGAAGTTTCATAAGAATATCAGTGGTAAGGTGTTCGAGTGAATTTATGGAGGTCCATAATTATGTAGGTACATTATTGCAGTGGCTACATGCGGCCCTGGCCGGGCTCCAACGGGGGCTTCAAGACTAAATGAAGGTTACCTACCCTGCAATTAGTGCTCCCGAGTATTAATAAAGAAATCCTTTAATCCCTCTTTTAATAAGGAAATTCTTAACTTGTTTGCTCCAACGAGAAATCATTACCGCAACTCATAATTTTAATTGCCGTGCGATATAATAAAGTAAAAACGGAAAGCTCATTTTAAATTAAATAAAAAATAGTAAAGTAGACAGAGAAATTTAATTAAAAATGGTTTGGATTTAATTTCAATGATTACTGTGGTAATATAAATTAAATGTGTCGAGACTAACTAAAGCTATTCGGAATATCAGAAAGGATAATTCTTATACTTCTTTTTCTATTTTGTAATTTATAGGATTAGGAGTTAGAACAGTCAGCTTCCCACGAGCCGCTCGTTTTGCAGGTAAAATGGCTTCCACCATTATAACAATCAACCTGTATTATAATTCTTAATTATACAACAGATACTATATACCCGTTTTATTGTTATACACATAACGCTAATTAATATAGATAAAGTGAAATTAAAACGAAAACACTGCCAAAAAGATAAAATTTAATTAGGTCGCTCTAATTAAGTCACACATGCTTTCATTTAATTACAGCGATTATAGTTATTTAATTGGACAATTATATTGTTTTGATACACGTTACTTAAATATAATGTGACTTGTTGAACCTGTTTATATAAAAAAAAATAGTTTAAGGTTTTTATTACATTAATTAATTAATGCTTTTAAGAAATATTTTTAAGAAAAAAATAATTTTGGTATCTGTCAAATGAGTGTCAACTTCCGAAAGCGAGAAGAAAGCGAAGGCACACACACATCCGGCTTTAGTAGATGTAACAAATCAATATTTGGAGTGAGTGCTTTTTCGTGCAATGGAGAAGCTTTTATCTGGACAAGGGCCGTGGCGCAAACACTCAAAGACAGAGACATTCACTTTAACGTAACACGATTTAAACCTCCACCTAGCGTCGCTTTTTGCTTTTTACTGATTACTGTATGCCCCTTTAATGTATTGGATTCCCTCCACTCTTTACTTAAGCCTAGTACAGGGTTATCAATATTTATAAAACTTATAAAGAAAAATATTAATTTTAATATTGAAATGAACTATTACACTTTTTAAATTAAAAATACTTTAAAATAATTGCTTCTTTATATATAAATATATTTTGTTGTGAGAGTTGTTCAGATGTATTATTTTTATATGACCTAACATGTAACAAGAATAAATTATTAGTCTTACATGCGACCTTTTTGAAATATTAAATATTTATACATTCATGATTATCTATTTATAAGTAATTGGCCATGTTTTTAAAGTAACCTGTCAATCGTTTAAGTAAACCTGATTTAATAATATTATTTTTACAGTCACTTGAAACGCTGTGAAAGGAATATATATATAAATGTCACATATTAATGGATTCGAAGCTGTAAAAATATCAGACGGAGGCGATTTTAGTTCAATTATTGTGAGAAATAAAAAA
>DVQP01003048.1:0-11424 GCA_018231745.1 Danaus eresimus
CCGTGATCACGGCTACTGTAAAGTAACCGAAACGTCGGGATAATGTAGTTTAAAACTAATAAAAAATCGCGTAGTAATCCGAAAAATTTTTTAGTTTCATTATAATTTTCTTATTTGACATTTTACAAAACAATATAATTATGCGATTGGTAACATTAAAAATTTGTTTTTAAAGTAAAATTTTTCTATTTCCCTGATTATGACTGAAATGTACTTGTAACCAAAAAATATATAAATACTGTCTTTGGTTAGTGAGGGTTGGCCTCACGAATACCATAGTGTCATAGAAGATTGTAACACCCTTATGTCAGTGCAAATAAAAGTGAAAGTTCTATTGGTCTTATATAAACAGAAATCTTTCAATGGTTTAATACAGGGGTTCCCAAAATTGTTTTGTCCACTTCCAATTTTGAGAGTGAATTATTTTTTAGCACACCCATTATTCACATATTGAAAATCCACTATATATGAAAACTAAATAAATTCATTATTGTAACTTGATAGCTATATTAGCCTACATACAAAACCTAATTTTTTTTTTGTGGCTCATACGACCCCGTTTTAGACACAAGCTACCCCACGAGAGGGCGTTACAGCCCACTTTGGGAAAGGCTGGCTTAAGATGTCATGAAATTCAAGTTGGCATAAATTCTCTATTGTACCTGTACGAGTGGTCGTGGTAGGTTGACATAGGCGTGGGTCGCGCAAACTTCATCTCGAGGCTCCAAAGGGTATGAGCGGTGGAAAGATGTTTCATTTGTTACTCTGAAACAAAATAGCGCTACTATATTTGTTGCCAGATGAGATTAACACAGATATAATTGTATTTAACTAATTTAATATATTTTTATATTTAAGGGTTATAAAATGTAACAAATATATTTTTTATGAGATTTAAGATATATGCGAGTATTATTTTAAATGAAACTAAAATGTTTTGGACTACTACGCGTATTTTATTACTTAAAAAAAACATACTCCCAACATCTCGGTTACTATGCAGCAACCGTGATCATGGGCATCTATATCTTAATTATATTTTTATTATTATACCTCATAGGATCAGATCTACATTGTGCCATTGCCTCTTCATATGGTGGGGGTGCCTCTCCTCTAGGAAGATAGTTCGAAGGAGGCTTCCAAGCACCCAGTTGTGCTGTTTCACAAGTACCTCCCATGTACCCCATACTGCCACTAATATATCTACAAATATTATATAATATCCACATTAAACAATATGAAAATAGGCAATTATAATTTGAAATTTATTATCAATGTGCGTTATCACAAGCTACTTTTTTAGGGAATTAAGAAGTCAGATAAAAAGAAAAAGAGCAAAAATAAGTTATGGGATTTGAAAATTTTATATGAAATGTAATACTAATATGTTGTGATTTCAAATTTCTTGTAATTATGTATTGAAGGCAGTAATATTTTTATATTTCATTCCTCTGTCTGATCTCAACATAATTTCTTACTATAAGAATCAATTGAAGAAGAAAAATTCAACCACCTTTTTTCCCACTAAAATGAAACATTTTTTTTAATCTCAAGCATTCACAAGATGTAATAAAAAAAAATAATTATAGTATTATTAGATAAAAAAAGAAAAAAGCTGAATATTTTTTACCCGATACTTGTCAAACTTCTTTGGTCTTCGGCATGCAGAGGTCTACGTCGTTTCTGTTTCCTCACTCTATATACAACAAGGGCAATAGTTAGCAGGACTACTGAGGCAGCTCCTGAGGCGGCAACCCTGATATTTGCCTCTGCCCCGTCAGTGGGTTTCACTACATCATCAAGACAAATGAACTCACAGCAAGTATTGCCCAAACGGAATGATCGACAATCCTAGAATTGAAAATATATATTATTGTAGATTAAAAATTAATTTAGATAATTGTGACACATAGCATCTAGTGCATTACATTTTTTGTTAATGTTATTTCATATGATTTACAGAAAATTCACTAAAATCACTGCATAAAGATATTTATTACTAGTAATGAAAGTTTAAGTGGAAACATTTTTAATATAATATGTGTAAAAGAATTAATGAAATTTGAAGGACAAATTGATCACATTACACTCACTTGTGGGGGTGAACACAAAACAGCTTTACACACTTTAGGCAAACCATTTTCACAGATGCAAAGCGTACATGTATCGGGGCCGGGCACATAATGCAAGCCGTTTGATATGTGTCGGCCACGGAAATCTATACACTCTCCTTGAGCCATTACACCTAAAATAACAAGACAGTGAACAATTAAAATATTAATAACATCTCACGTTATAAATATCATTAATATCATGGACGCTGGTATCTTTTTAACTTACTATAAAAGTGTAAGGTCGACAAACACACTAGAGCTTTTCTGAACATTTTATTTTAGCATTTATCGATTCAAATAAAACAACAGCTCTTAAGTCCACATTTTTATGGCCATAGGACTTTTGTCCCATTTATTTTAAATCGATATTCGTTCGCTGACCGTGGGAAATCTTTACAAAAGATAGGGACAGAGAGAAAATTGATCATGCGTCTTAAGCCTCGTCCTAGAATTCGTATTTTCCGAGGTGTTTTCGTTCGTCGCCGTACGAATCTCTGCGCCTGTCACTTTCCGTTTTCATTTGTCATTAGAAAACGTCACTGTCGCTACATTGCTTAGTGCACAGAATTCTTCATAATATGACAACTTGACCATTTATTAGGTTTTCCTACAACGTTTCTAAAAAATGCTTTCCAGTTTAGAAGAACGTAAGGAATGTCTATAAAATATCTCATATAAATTAATTTTTCTTGATTGACGCCCTCCTTCACATTTGAATAAAATTAATAATATCTGCTTAGTAATTAAGATTTTTTTATATATTATTTCCTTCAACAATAATTACCATCAGCCTAAATCAGAACACTACTGGACATAAACTTCAAGAATAATTTAATAATTTAATTGCTTTTTTTTATTTCGGAAAGAGAAGAAAACTAAAATAATAAGACTCCTTATTTTATACATTAAGCATGTAAACTACATAATATATACATGATAGAACCTATAGCCAGAATTCAATAACTTAAAGCTCATCTTTTTATTATGCTATGGATAACTGGAGACTATTATATATCTACAATATAATATTATCCATTGTGTTATATGTATTCAGTATTGTGTAATGACATAAATGTCAACTTTAAACTAATGTCAATAGCGAGGTGGACCTGCATTTCGCTACTTCATTTTTTATTGTATTTATATTAATATTTATTTTCCTGTATTTACCAAAGTATTAAAAGTCATTAGCAATAGCTTACTATAACGTGCATTTTATTGTTAAGCTCTAATAATATAACCTTATCTTCCAACGTAAAATGTTAGTTTGTTAAAAAAATTTAAATCATGGCTGGTTTCGGTGACTACAGCGGATTTAACCGTCCATATGGTTTGGATCAAAACCGGGAAACAAATGATATATATGATACACGTTACCAACAAGTGTACGGCTATCATACACCGATAACCGAGGAGTACCAAGGTCCACCTTTGATTATGGACGATGCGCCAGAAGAAGGTAATGAAATCATCCGAGTCTTTCAAATAATAACTAATTCAATGTATGTCCACTAATTTAACAACATTTTAGAATCCAACGCCTTTGTAACCACAGCAATAAGCGTTGCAAGTCTTATAACAGAAAATCTGTTAAGCCATCCATTTATAGTGCTAAGGCGACAATGTCAGGTATAAATTTGTAAATTTTTTGTACACTTGTCACATTGGTCCAGTAATGAGTAACAGATTACTTCGCCTACCCTTGTAGGTACATAACAGTTTAAGGAACTACCACATAGTGCCATACACTCTCCTGCCTGTTGTTGTGCGATTACACAGGCGTCAGGAGTTCACAACACTGTGGAAGGGCATCGGCTCAACATGTATTGTAAAAGGTCTTAATTTGGCAGTTGAGGATGTTATATCAAAGGGAACAGGATGGCCAAAGTATTAGCAATATTATGATTATAATATTATCAGTTTTGGAAAAAACATGATTATTTACATAATAATCATCTTTGTCACAATTCCTATAGAAAAGTAAAATAAAACATTGATACCTAATAGCAATTAAATCACTCTGATAGTTAGACACTGGAAAAACTAAAATGCTTTTGATTGTTTCAATAGCAACAATAAGTTATAGAAGGAAGTACAATTATATAATTAGCAATTTAGAGATTAAAATTATTAAATTTTTCAGAGAGATAGGAAAATGTAATTCAATATTGCAATTTCTTCAACATTTCGCATTAAAGTGGTAAGATCGTAATAAAAACACAAAGTAGTTAATTACATAACTTGACCTATGTATACTACACATAATTTATTATTGTAGCATTAGCATCGCCCTGGTCACTCCGTTTTACTCGGCGAGTCTTGTAGAAACAGTTCAGAGTGACATTGCTAGTGACAAACCTGCAATACTAGATGTTTTCCGAGAGGGTTTTGTACGTATCCTCGAATGGGGCACTCCTAGTCGTGGTAGAATGTTGCCAATCTGGGCAATTGTTTACCCAACCGCTTCCCTTGGAATTACGAAATATTTTGCTCAGTATGTAGACATATTAATTTAATGCATAAAAAAAATTACACAGTAAACATAAGTTCCTCCTAGTCAAATTATATGAAAGATACCATTGATTTCACTTTGCATTATTTATGCAATTATGCATATATTTTTAATTATTTTGTTGTGTTAAATAATTTTGTATGCTTTCAGCATTATATTACGGAAAGTTGCAGCAAAAGTCATACGCTTCCAACAGAGACACAAACATGAACTAAGTGATTCTTACAGCGGGAATTACTCCAAGTCTCAAAATCCTCTCATAGAGGACATTAACTTGAAGGCCAATATTTTTTCCTTTGTAACAATGGAAATTCTATTCTTTCCTGTTGAAACTATTATACACAGATTACATATTCAGGTAACTAAATAAATTAATAAAAAATTTATCCTCCCCCCCAAGAATCAAATGGTTTACAACACCTTGCTGGAAATCACATAAGAAGTTTCACTTCGATAACTTTTATGTAATTTGTCATTTAAAAATATTTATTAATTTAAACTCATTTTAGGGTACAAGGACAATTATAGACAATTTGGACACGGGTACATCAGTGACGCCTATCCTGACGGGTTACGAAGGATTTCTTGATTGTTATAACACTACCATAGCAAAGGAAGGTGTGGCCGGTTTGTATAAAGGTTTTGGGGCCTTGGTACTGCAACTTGCCGCACATTTAGCAATCATAAAACTAACAACACTAGTTGTATCAGAAATGTCTAATCTATTGAAACCAGCCCATTCTCCTACCAACTCTGAAGAATCACACACCCAACAGAAATACTTATTCAACTAGTTGTGACTTAGAAAATTATTCAAAAAATGATTGTTAAAGCTTGTTGACTATCATGTAAATTTTGAGTTTTTATAATATTATTTAAAACAGAATTGCTAGATGGAAAGTTTTCATAGGTGTTTTTATTTTTATAAATAATTTGCTTAGATTTAAGAGATGGTTATGTTTGTAAATTGATTTCTAGAATACAAATAAAAGTCGTAAATTATTTATTTTATATTATTTACTATATAACTAAAACCTACTAACAATAATTCAATGGGTTAATACAAATCTCCCTTTTAATAGTCGTCTCATTATAACTCTTCTTCCATTTGGGGTAGATATCCTAGTATTCCAACCGTGACGCCTGACTCGTTTAACTTCATTTGGTCGTGGGAAATAACAGCGAACTTTGGTCCTTACAGAAGCTAATAAAGGATATTCAGCCTTAACTAAACTAGTATTTGGTGAACATTGCCCAAATGTTTTTAAAGTATTGGTCATAAACCTGTAAATTAATGTTCACATAACAATTGAAAACATGAAAATATAGTTGAGTCATTTAAATTTTTTACATACCGCAGTGGTTGGAAAACCGCGCTCAAGAGCCTAGACATAGTTATGACTTATATTTCTACAAAGTAGGTACGCATGTAACATCTACTGCAAAATACAAATTATAATCATGAAAAGATCGGATGTCAATATCTAATACAGATTATATAAACTTTTCAATAGAGATTTTCACCATACACAGATTAAAAAATAGTGGTTTGTCAACAAATATTCGTATGGTATCAGTGTTGTCATCAATATAATATTTCAAAACAAATTGGTACTGGAACGCATCTTTAAAGAATAATGTCGATTGTCGATATGAAATTGAATATGGCGGACAAAAATAACAAGGGCGCTAAAAGATTATTTTCGTTATTCGTTGTAATCTCAAGTCATTGATTATTTAAAACCAATTTTTAGTGATTTATATAGTATTTATTGTATTAAAATAGTGAATGTAAACCGTAAGTAGTAATGTATATAAAAAGTTCTGAAGTGTATTCTATAGTTTTATTTTTTTATTGCGTTGAGATATAAAGATATATAAAAGTTTAAGTGGTCTGTATGTATATTTATCTTTTTAGATAGAAAATGACAAATATAAAGGTTAATTTCGAGATCGGTCATGAGGCTTCTTTAAAATCTAAGAAAACTCCCGAAGGGTTCACTCATGACTGGGAAGTCTTCGTCCGTGGCCAAGAAGGTGCTGATATAAGTCATTTTGTTGAGAAAGTAGTTTTCTATCTCCATGAAACTTTCCCGAAACCAAAGCGAGGTAATGTATAACGTGATTATTCATTTTAATCACTTATCAACACACATTTTTTTGTTTTGCCAAGAAGATGAATATAACTGACCATTTTATTATGACATGTTTACATAGTCACATTTTATTAATTATTATTTCTTATTAGACGTTTTGCTGGTAATCTAGTACTTTTATGTTAGATAAAGTTGTATTTATACAATTGTATAAAATAACTTGATATATTTGAGAAATGTAATTTCTTTATTTGTTACTGTAAATTAGTTCAATGTAGTGTCTTATGTTACACAATTTGTTTTGCAAAGTTATTAATTAAAATATAATATTAAAAAGCAATATATGCAATCTCTATTTTATATACATAATGGTGTATACTTGAAGTAATAATAATAAAAACTTGATTCTTCTAAAATGTGACATTACCTTCATCAAATAAATTTTTTGGTAGACATCAGTACCAAAGAGTGGTATGATAATAGTTTTCTCAAAATAAAATATATTTTGTAGTTAAACCTTAACTGTCATTTTGATTTTACTTAAAAAATCTAGACAACCAAGTATAGATTGCAGATATAAGATTATTCTTTGTGACACTTCAATTATAATGTTAGATAAAATATAAATGAAATGAAAAAATATGATCTTTATTTAATCCTTTTATTTTGGAAAAGCACAGACACATCCAAGATTGTATTATTATTATCCTTTATTTTTATCTATTATATTAAATTTTTGCCTAGTCAGGGGGTAGATAAAGTTTGGTTCTAGATAAAACTAACATATGAATATAAAATTACTATATATAAAACACAACATATATTTGTTATATTAAACCTATGATATATTTTCATTTTGAATGAAATATTCATTTTGCCATTTATTACTTTCCAGTTGTAAAGGAGCCACCATTTTCTATTAAAGAGTCGGGCTATGCTGGCTTTGTGTTTCCAATAGAAATATACCTAAAGAGTAAGGACGAACCCAAGAAAATTCAATTCACATATGATTTAACATTACAGCAATGTGGATTTTTAAAAGATAGGTATGTGTTCCAAAATCCAAGTGAAGAATTCAGAAGAAAACTTTTAAAAGGTGGAGGGATTCCTGTGAGTAACAGTTCTTATTATACAAACCCTGAACAGGAAAGTAGAAGCCGAGATTCATTCACAGATGAGAAGCCGCAACTTGTTAGCAAACCAAAATTATCTTCAGACAATATAAAGAAACATAAAGTGAAAGAGTACAAAGATGAACAGCCACATAAAAACATTTGTTTTGAAAATTTGTTTGGACCACCAATACAGAAACCACCCAAAGTTTCACCTGATCCCAAGAAACTGGAGAAAAGTTCTGTATCTGCTAAGTCTGATAAGAAAGACAAAGATAGGTCTGGCTCAGATAAGAAATCGAAACATGATCACAAAGAAAGCAAACAAGATAAGGTTAAAATTAAAGAAGAGAAGAGCAAGCAGAAGGGAGAAAAAGTAAAGAATCACAATAAAGAACAGGAAAGGGTCAAAGAAAAAGCAGCTAAACGCCAAAATGAAAGACCTCCTTCCCCTGAACCAGCCAAGAAAAGATGTCCAAGTCCTAATAGAAAGTTGCCAAGTCCAATGCCTAGATCAAGTAGTGCATCTAGCATAAAAGAAGAATACAAACCAAAACACAGTTCTGAAAATTTTGAACACAGAAAATCTAAACTTGATGACAGAATACCAGATATAAAAGTAGAGAAAGATGTAAAGGAGAAAAAAAAGAAAGAGAAAAAGAGTCATGATAGAGATAAAGAAAGAAAAGAAAAGAAGGAACACAAAAAGGATAGTCATAAGTCAAAAGAAGATAAAGAACCATTAAAGGAAATACCTAAAGATATAGTCAAATCAAGAGAAGTTGTCAAGGAAAAAGAAGTTATAAAAGATTCTCCAGTAAAAGAGAAACAAATAAAACCTGAAAAGACAGTGAACAAGTTTTCTATAGAAAATTTAAGGAAAACACCACCACCAGAAAATATTGACAGGCATGATAATCACAAATCAAAGGATAAAGGAGACTCTGAGAGAAAACATAAACACAAGAAAAAAGATAAAAAGAGAGATGAGTCGAAAGAAAAGCACAAAGAATCTAGCAAAGAGAAAAGGCATAAACATGAAAAAGTGCGGGAAATACCTCAAGAGAAACCTGAGGTCATTGAACTCAGAGAAACACCAATTCCAAAGGAACGTCCAATGCCTGAACCAGCCTCACCTATATCTATAGACACGGCATCTCAATGTAGTTCTAAGAGTGGTATAAATAAACCTATACATATAGTGGATGATGCAAACAGCAGTCATTCAGACTCCGAAGGATCAATAATAGCTGATGAAGAAGATGTTAAAGTTAAAATCGAAAACCATTCTCCAGAACCAATTAAAAGAGAACCTTCTCCGGAACCAGAACCTGAACCTGAACCGGAACCGGAAATTGAACCTGAACCGGAGCCGGTAGTTGAACTTCCGCCAGTACAGAAAGAAAAGTCCAAAAAACATAAAGACAAATCAAAAAAAGAAGAGAAGAGAAGAAAGAGAAAAGCAGCAGAGGAGGAAGACGCTGAAAGTAGAAGAGTTGCTAAAGCTGCGGCGACCGCTGACTCAGGACCATCGAATAATGAAAATGATCATGGAGAAAGCAGTGGTTCAACGTCCATGGAAACCAAAGTTCAGGACAATGGAGTATCAAGTAGCTTAGGGGAAGACGCAGAACCTGGGGATCTCTCGCCGGACTATATGGTACAACTCAGAGGTCTTCAGCAGAGAATTATGATGATAAAGAACAATGAAGATCTGGAAAGGGTTGTGAATCTTATAGCAGAGACTGGACGGTACGAAGTAACTACACAGACGTTTGACTTTGATCTGTGTCTGTTAGATCGATCAACGGTTCAGCAACTTATACAGCTGGTGGGTTGCTAGCCACAGATTGAACCTTATAGATTAGGTGTAAATATCACATTAATATATTATGCACTAAGGCAGTTTGATAGCTAACATTACTTCATCTGCCCCAAGCTTTAGGCAGATATGTTTTAAATATTTGGCTATTTTGCTGATATTGGATAGTGACTTGAAAATTTTGCATGTAGTAATATTTGTAAGAGTGAAAAGAAAAATAATCTCAAATGACTACTATCAAAATATATGTTCACTTTATATTTTAATGAAGTTGTAAGTGCAATATTGTATAGGTATATAAAGTTATAAGACTGTTGAAAGATTGTTAAATGTATTGTATATTTTGTACATTATATTGTATTGATTTATTATAACATAAGTTAATTATTTGAGAGTTTTTAATTAACCTCCCATGTCAAAGGGACTGAGAGAGGCTATGTTAATGAATTGTACGATAACCACTAGTTATATACTTTTGACACAAACAAAAAACTTTTTTACAAAGTAGTGATACTTATTTTGCACTTATTTTATTGATTTATGTTATCCAATAAAGTAAAAATTCCAACAAGCTGCATAATAATATGTATTAAGATTGTTAACATTCAATAGAGAGATTGCGAGTAGGATCATACTTTATATTAGAGGTCCATTTTAAGATCATCCTTGTGAGTATGTAAATTACGTTTGTTATATAACTTATTTTTTTTTTATTTATCGCTTATTTTAGGTATATATTTATAATAAATAGAGTGTATATTATTTTTTTGTTTACATATTTTAATATAACCTTCTCGATAACCACAGCTGTTGACTTTGTTTAATGGTTGTATGAACGCATTTACAGGATTCAATTTAGAATATTTTTCATACAATCATTAGCACAAAATCGGTATATTCCGTAAAACTAAACATTTTGAGTTGGAATTTATCTTTTTTTTATAATTCATATTAATTCCTTTCATACTTAAAAAAATCCTGAGTTTGGTTTTGATTTGAGAAAATTAAATTTTTCTAAGAAATATTAATAAAATAAAATTCCTTTCGAAGTCCGTCCAAACTTTTTGGCAAACAGCAAAACAGAAAACAATTTCATTAACAAAAAATAAAATCTTGACATCACAAACAGTTGAATTGTATTTTTATATGTAGAGTATATATGAAAGAGGCTTAAGGCTATGTGATTTGGTGAAAAAAAACAAATTTTTAAACGTATTTGCTGCCAGTAACGTAACATGTCACACAAGTCCCTGAATCACAAGTGAGGGCATTTGTTGTTTAATAAACATTAACCAATAAAACGGAGTTTCCATATTTTTTGCAATGGCTACTGTATATGTAAACATTTTTTTATTTAGTAAATACATAAATAAATATATTTTAACCCAGTTTTGATTGAACTCCTAACATATCTTATCCCGAACTCGAAGTTCAAGTATGGCACTAGTACTTAAAATTTTCTTTTGTAAAAGTAAAAATACATGAAGTTTTTATATTTTTTTATATCAAAATTAGTTTGATTCCATTTATTAATCAACAGTCACTGATCCATTGATAAATTTATTCAATTGAGGATAACAGACTAACAAACGGTTGACGAACTGGTTGTCATAATGTAACTTTAATTAACGTATGATAATTAAGAGGAATGAGAGTTTCTGCGTTAAATTTTAGAAGTTCAAACTGCAAAAAATATTATATATAGTTACTTGGGACTTCAATAAATAACCTGAGTACAAATGCTCTATTCAATATAGAAAAATACTCC
>DVQP01003049.1:0-11424 GCA_018231745.1 Danaus eresimus
CCTAAAACCAGCAGCGAAATATCTTAACGCTTCCATTGTATCAAATTACATCGAGATCTTCCAACTCCGGTATTAACAGGGAAAATTTATTAGAATCCCAATTGGGTACGCAGCTAGTTCATATTATTGAATAAAACAATCTTGTACACACCAAACAAAGTGTATTACATGATGAAACATGAATTATAACGAGACCTTCCTCTAGACAGGAATCATTATCTTCATATGATTAATAAACGGAGATCAAAATATTTAGTTCACAATACACTATTCAGTTAGTATTTGAAATAGACCGTGTAACGTATACACAACAAATATCGCTGTGATGTTACACAATATTATATGAAAAATAATAAATCTATTACATACAAATATAATTAAAACGAAATAATACATTGTAGTATTAAAAATATAGAAAAAAAATACATATTTTATTTTATTTACTACAGATAGTTCAATAAACAGCAAAATATTAATGAAAGCAATATTCAGCTGTGATTTATATTACTTCTCCAATCCAACTAAGCACTTATTGTGCAAATAGTGGATACCTTATAAACTTTTCACGAAGACAAATGAAACTCAAGTAATGACTTGTAATATACATTATAATGAACCATCTCGTAGATAAAGCAAGAAATATGATTATATGCTTTACTGGTAAATAGATTTTGTTAACTGAATAACTTGGGAAAAAACTTTAAATTCCTACTTAAAACAAAACTTTATTATGTTTTATGTGAATCCCATGGTAGAAGTTCTTATAGAAATAATTTTATTTACGACTCCCTTATTATTATTAATTAAATCATTGTTCTAAAATATATATTAAACTAAATGAAATCTCGATTTTATGTAATGCTCCCTACTGTTTGTATTCTGTATTAACTAAAACAGCGCCATCTAGTTGAAGCAGTAGACATTTCTTTATATTAAATTTTTGTTGATGTCTATATAGTGTCTAAGGATAGTGTTAGATGGCGCTAATTTTAATATTTTTAGAAAATACATCTGTGTAATCATTTTTCATTGTAGAATAAACAAATCTTACAACTAAGGTTTGATTTACTTTAAACTTAAGTCTTTTTATATTACTATACTTTATTTAAATACCACTATTGAGATAATCACAGTAGAATTATACTGTTTAATAAAACATCCAAAAAATTATACAAAAATTAGGTATTGGCGTTATTAAAATATATTTAGAATATTTAAAAAAATAACTAACTAAAATTCATATTATCTTTCCCAACACCTTTTACTTTTATATATCTTTGATTTTTACTTTCTTAATGAATAGTCGCCCTATCGCTATTAGGGCGATAGACCATAGGTAAAACAAAACAGACATTCCTTTAATACAGCTAAACTATAAACTTATATTTATAAGTTGATTAATTTTTTATTTTCTATAAATATATGGTTATGGGAAATACTTCGTACATTTTATAATCATGGAAAGAAAAACACAAAATTTCGCGTTTGTCAACAATCAGACCCACTTCAAGGTATACGAAAACAAGAACAAAAATATTATATTTAATCTAGATCCGGATTAATCGAAACAAAAGTAAATATGTTAATAAAAATCCTATGAAAACGACAAATTATATAAAACAATAGTTATGAAAACAAGAACAAAACGTAAAAAGAGCAATGAAAGAACACAAGATAAAAATAGGTATATTAATGTGGAATTAAATTATAAACTTTCTTCTATTAAATTGTAAAATCTATAAAAAAATTTAAAACCTGCTAATGAATAATAATAGAAAATCTTTCTATTTATTTTTTTTATCTTTCATATAAATTTGACGAACTTACGAGTCTTCCATTAACTACCTAAAAAACTTGGTAAATATATGAAGTTAAAGCTTTATAAGACTTAGTAACTAGTATAAAATAATATTTTAATCTGCGTGTACCGTTGGTATGCATTAAAAACTCAATCAAAACGTCATATAAAAAAAGTAATATGAAATTAGTATTCTATACCATGCCAATAAGAATTTTAGTGACTGACTAATTTGTTAGGCACAATATAGGAAAAAACTTAATGATTGGCTAAATAAGGGAAACAAAGTAATTAACCAGTAACGCCAAATGTAATGGGACTGTAGTACAGTAATAATAACTCAAATTATAGTATAAAGTAATAAATATATATATCGTACAAATTTATTAACTTACAAAGTAAAAATAACCTACTTGTATTATAATATTTGCAGCATCATTCGCAACCATTCTCTCATACATGATACATAAAATCTAAAGTTGAATGACTTAAATGTTGAAATTTAAAAATCTAACAATTCCAGAGGTCCGTACTCCAAAGAAAGTGCAGCTTTATGGCAGGGGAAATCTATGACGTCATATTTCTAGGCTGCGTGTGCAAAGTTCTGTATTCGGGTCACCTATTTTAGGTTGCACTTAATGTCAAAAGTTAAGTATAGCTGTAACAAAATCCTTTGTTACACTTCACTATAACCACCACAACGATCCTTAGAAAATAATTAAATCATGTTTACTATACACAAATACTATTGAGTTTTGAATCCAGTTTCAGTGAATCGCGTACTTAAGGAACATCAGTGTCACTTGCGAGTTGATGTCGGAATATTGTTTGAAACAAATGAATATAAGCGATATCTCTTATATAAGTAAAATGGCAAAAGTAATCCGCGAATAATATCTATAATACACATTCCGTGAGAACATATAAGTTAATTATAATTTCCATTGAACGTATAAACATAATTTGATGATTCTTAACCATCACAATATTTTAATCTTATCAAATTTTATAATCACATAATTAGTTTTATCTAATCTCGTTCGATGGGTCCAAACTCCCCCCCCCTCTCGCCCCCTGCACCACCCCCTCACACCCCATCACCAAACCTATTTCAGAATGAAACTGACCTAATTTCTTCTCTGCAATCCCCCTCCGCACTGTCTGACGTCATACACTACTCGAGAAACGACAAGTGCATATCCCAATTTCCATAAACACAGCACTTTAGTTGCAATAACAAAATAAATAAGTCTTATAATCCCGTGGCAAATTACAGTCAGTTGAACCCCTGCTGTCCTGAGCCGGTTGTTATGGAGTCAAAAACTGGGTCACCCCGGGTTGCAGGTCTATTCATGAATCGAAGCTCCCAGTGACGCGGTTTCATTCTTACAAGTCAGTTAATCGATTCCTAAACAACATGCACGCTTGAATCAATGTGCACAACATATGTAACTCCATATCATTTGACTAATATTGCACTAGATATTACTTTATAAACATAATTAATATTCTCCATTTAACTTCTAACGGTTACGGTTGAACTTACCAATTCGAATCAAATCTTTCCGTTTCTGCCCTTTCTGTCTTTGTTTTCGGATTTAAATGATTTTAACCTATTCATTCATACATATGCTTGCTATTGGAATGGATGTATTAGATTTTTTTTAACTTTGACAACTTTATAATACAATACAAATTAATTCTAAATAATTTGTTGTCAAATTTATCACGACTTACTTTCCATAGTTCAGTCTGTTAACACTGTTTATATTTAAATAAAACATATTGTCTACAAGTAGATATCGTTTTTATATGTAGGTTGAACAGTTTTTGGAGATAAATTAACAAAAGCTCTCCTCCCCATTAATTTAATAAAACCTTGCTTCTTACTAACAGCAGCTAAGCTAAGATTATACAAAATTTTTGAAGTCAATTGCTATCATTAGAAAGATATACAGGAACGTAGTTTAAAAAGTATTAAAATAAAGGGACGATCCTGTTACGGAACTATTAAAACGGCCATCGGTTAAAAATAACGTAACTTAAAACAAAACCAACAACTTCAACCTCAAATAATGCCTAATATGTTTAATGTACAGCCGGAGGTCGCAGCCTTCGATGTGACGTAAAACACTGCCTTGGAGCGAACAATCATTGCACGCACCTTAAACTAAATATATATGCTATATGAAAGTTAATGGCTGGACTGTTTACGTCGTATCCTATGAATAACGTTATAAACACGTCCTTGGATAACTTGCATGACAAATAAGGGTATTAAAAAAATGAACAAACTTAAAATCAATATGTTTGATTGCAATTAACTATCACTCATATATATGTATATATTGTATGATTGATAAATAAGGTCAGAGGAGAGCTGAGGGTAGCTTCATGAACCGGGAACGGCCTTGTAGTGACTGAATGATGGGAAACCATTCACTCGCGATCTATGAATGTAAAGCAAATGAACAGCTTACATACATTTGATAGAATTATTTCTTTTTATAACACAATATTATATGAAAAATTTATATTCTTTCATATTTTTATGTAATATTCATCAATTTATTTCCTATTTTAAGCTTTAGGAACGACAGTCTTTTTTATTGCATTGCAATTTGCATTGCATTACACACGAGTCGTTATAAAATATAATATATAATACACTTTTGTAGAACTCAATAATGATATTGATTTTTGTAAATTTAAATATTTACGTACAACAAAACTCAAAGATTTAATTATTTCATGCAAACTATATAACTTACTGTAACAAATATCTCGGTCCTAAAATTTCATATTTAGAATTATAGACGTTATAATATAATTAAAATTTAACAGAAAATCTTATATGAGAAGCAAAAATTCCAATTAAAGGTTTACGTTCAATAAAATAAAGTTCATTGTTTGTCACTATACATGCACTGTTTAATAATTTTACAAGTAATTCGTATTAAATCCTAAGTCTTTGAGTTCTTTATCAATATTTATACGAACGCATTGTCTGTGTGTCACTAGCTAAATGTCATACGGGCAGTCGATACACTTGTTGCTGACCGGGTCAGGGGGGTGACTGTGGGGGGAGGGCGGGAGTTCAACGACCCCCTGCAGGCTATTTCAGGAACCTGCATAGGTTCAAAGTTCGAAGGTCACGTGGAGATAAATTTAGATCAGCATTTATATTTTGTATGTAGTATTGAATTTACTTTTATGATAGCTCTTCTAATTTAAATGAAATCTTGACGTTCGAGTCCATATTTTATAATTAAACTGCTGTGTATGAAAAAAAAATGTTTTTAATATGAAATTATATCATTTATAGACCATTTTTTATCATTAATTACAGTGTTAAACAACGTAACATAAATCTATTTCCATTACAACACAGCTTTAATATGAAATTTAATTCAAACTTTACAATACACATATTATTTTCTTTATATTTTGTTAGATAAAAGCAGAAAAACATTACATTCAATAAGTTCATTGCAACTGAACACATATAAAATTATTATTAATTACGATGAATAGCAATCGCAACCGACACACACAACACTTATATGAAGTAAACACAAACTGTTCCTATGTCAACCAACAATTAATCCCATGAATAAAGTCTAGAAGTTATTATAACTTGCTATCAGTGATGGTGAATTGCATAATGTTGTGACGTAAGGGGGGCACGATTCTATCGCCCATTCATGGAACGCACACACACAGCTGCATGCACACACACATAGACGGCTATTGTGATGATTGTGACGTCATATCGGGCCGACCAATCGGAGCGCAGGTCCATTCAAGCCTAACTCCTGAAGGGAATTTCGTCGGATGAAGCCTCCAGTCGGCGGACGAACGCCATGGTGAGCCATTGATATGTTGGTCTTAGTTATGGTTTACTATAAAGTTGTATGGTATGTTCCCGAGATGTGGTCGCATGAGGTGAGTTATAGAATTTATGCTACTATAGTTATAAGTGATGATATAGACGCACGTGTAGCTACGACTACGCTACGGTGCTACAACGCCTACGCGCTGTCTGCTCGTAGCAGACTCGCCCACGCAAAGTCTGACTTAACCTAGTCTACGTAGCTCGAGTTTAGTATCAGATTTCGTTGTATAAATAACAAAATTTTGGCTAATCAAGTCTCGAAACTTTTTTTTTTTCATCTATATAATCTCATAAGTAACGAAAAGAGATCATCTCAAAAATCACTCTTAAAATACAATATTTAACAAGCAATATAAAAAATGAAATAAATCCTTAACGAAAGGTTTACATTGAAGGTTATGCGAGCATTTTATATAAGAAATTATAACTTAAATCACCTGACTTGTATGGTTCAGTAATCTATATACAGTAACTATCCATTTTGAACTCTATATATTTTTTGTTTGAGAATAAATTTTAACGCAGTTATAGTTTTGTGAGAAAATTTATTAATTTCGTTCATCTGAAAATCCCTTTAATAAATTTTCATAACCAAATACAATTTCATTCAATGTGACTTTCGGGTATTACAAAAATTAAAGTTAAAAAGATTTATTTTACATATCAGTGTCCAATCTAAAACAGACGCATCGTATTAAATATGAAACCACAATCATAGTGACCAATCCATCATAGACTTACTTTTCTATGTTACGAGAAGAAAGGTTTTGAAATTATTCCTATGAATATATTTCTTAACAATTGCATGTTTTATATAGAATTAAACTTTTAATATTGCTTTCGTATAGCAGAAAATTTTCAAAGCTTGTATTAAGAGACATTTACTTTGGGTCCACGTATGGACAAGTTTTCACATATTGTGCGTTATTCTTGTGGACTACTTCACGTTAATGTTTCATTGAATCGTTAGAGGTTTCTAGGATTTGCAACGATTTCAATGTAATACCACATGTGTGTTCGTGTAGTGAAAGTTTCTTTGTGCGCGTTGATGTCTTTTATCATGGCAGAAGCTCTACTAGAATCAACATATATATGTAACTAATGTGTTGTATCTACATGTATTCCAACAATATCTCATAATCCTAACGTAGAGCTGTAATGAAACAAATAATTCCTATCATATATATACGTATATAACTTACGTATTATAATAATATATTTGTTACATCGAATATTTTATTTATTTTTTGGGGTACAAAGAAACGATATGCAGGCAATCATTCGTACGAGGGGGTGCGGTTGTTGGGGGTGTGTGGCGGGAGAGGCAGCAGGGGGGATCAGATATGACGTCAGAGCTCTCCTGTGACGTCACGGGAAAATGCCACACCCGCCTTTCACGTCATAGCACAGAACACAGCTGGAAAACGACAAACTCACAACGGAGATAGCAGTAGATAAATATCTGTCCATACGAAATACATAATTCATAACATCAGACAAAGATCTGTCTAAAAATTAAAAAAAAAAACATGATAATAAATTAAATAAACAATTAATTAATTTTAAAAATCTTTGTTACATTAATACTATCATAATATTAATTGATAAATGCATTATACATTCATATATAAAGTTGTGTAATAACGTATATATCATAACAGAACGTTTTAAATTCATTCGGTATTTCCGTGTAAGGCTGTATGGGTTCTACGTCACGGGCTCAGTGAGCTGAAGGCTGTACGAGCGAGACGGGAACACTGACCCACTTACCTGACCCCGCTAGCCTTAGACCTTCTATTTTTAATCTGAAGGTCGAAGGTATTTATAGACCGGAGAGCAACGTAATTAATTGACGATATTCCCACAAATAATGTTATTACATATTGTATATTTTTTTTATATTAAAATGCATTAGATTTTTATATTGACGTCATGAAACAAGTTGTCTTTATTTTCAATTTTAAATTGAATCTCATTAAAACGGATAGTTCCATTCATAATAATGGTAATTTTTTATATAAGTTAGTATTGTATATATATATATATATATATGTGTTAATTTACGTGAATTTACGATATGATTTAAATTAATTCATCTTTTATATTCCATACATTATACAAGATACAAGAAAGATTGAACGTGAAATAAAGTGCTGAACATAGATATTCATTAATGCATCTGAATCGAATGGAGTACTTCTAAATATAAAGATATAAAATTATAAGTAAAAATAGAAATTAATAAAAATAAAATAATACTTACAATATATTAAATTATAAAACAATTTATTATACAAATAATGTAAAAGTAACGTCGTTAAGTCCGGTCGGACGGACGGTGTCTGTTCACCGGACACAACTTCCGAGGCTTCGGTGTCGGATGTCTAATCTATTACCCCCCCCCCCCCCCCCCCCCCCCCCCCCCCCCCCCCCCCCCCCCCCGGCGTTACACCACCACCTAGACATCCTTTTTAATTGTATCGATTCGATATAGTTTGATTTCATTAAGTTGATTATAATTATCGGACTAGGGGTATTTAATATGCTATTAAAATATTACTGACGAATTTATATCATAATATGTTGCTTTCACGTAAATTTTGCATAAACTATAAAAATAAAATATTTAAAAATTAAATCACATTTTATGTTATAATTTAATAATTTACATGACGTTCAAACAATTTATTGAGTACGTTTTGTGAATAGAGTACAAATCTTGTGAATTGTCATGTGTAATTAAGGATGTACATTAAAAAAAAATAGTTAAAATGTCAATATATATTCGCTTTTTAAATATATCGAATAAAACCTGAAATAAGAATAAAGTGAGGCGGTAAAAACAAAAAAAAAATATTCCGGATTTTTTAAGACAACATTGAAAAAAATACATCAAGATGTCGTTCAACAGTACATATTACTTCGTGATAGACCATATTCCTACCAAATATTAAGACTTAAGTAACGAATGCTTATGATTGTTTTAACTGAATTTTATAAAATATTAAAAATTTACCAAAATATATTAGAGATCTCCCGTCGCTCCAGCAGAGAACTTTATTTACAAGGATTATTCTAAAATTAAACACTTCGTATTAGTAATTTTTTATATTAATTTAAATTAACTATATCTCTTTACATTATTATTTACAAACAAAGTACAAACAAAAGATTTTTAAACAAATGGCAAAATTATTTTTAGAAAAATGTGTTTTTAGTTCAGCATACTAATTATAAAGTAATTCGAAAATTACTACATTTATATGAGTAAATAAATATGAAGCCTAAAGAATATAGTATTCTTTTATATATGAATTGAAATATATCTGCAGCATCCAAAAAAATTAGGGTTCATCGACCTTACGGTACTGTTACAAAATATAATCTGCAATAATGGAAGGGTCTTCAAGAGTCGATTGTTAGTAAGGTTCTAGTTGGAAAACCTTCATCAAACCAGAACTAGCTATTAGTTGAAAGCAAAATTATCAATTCCGATTTTGATCGAATAAATCAAAAGCAAATTATATGCTCTCATTGACATAATAGAGTCAATTTATTTTTTCACTGCCTGCTTGCTAGTCGCCCAGTTCCTTAAGTGTTTTACAAAACGATGGCATTAACTGTTTTTGCTATTAAAATTTTTGAACAATTTTTTAAAAAATGCATGTAAAATAATTGCATTATAATTAACCTTGTATAGCAAAGACTATTAACTAGCAGATTTAAGCACGTAACGTAGAATAGGTTTAAATCTTTGTACGGTTCTTAATCCTGTAACGAGGGAGGCGCCGACCTCGTTACTAAGGCTTCAGCGCCCTTAGTACATACCAGGCTAATTTTTATTTTATTATTTATTTATTTATCAGGACCATATTTTATATAAAAAAAAACTCTCTTATCGAAAGTCTTAAAATGGATTTTTCGTAATTTTAATAAGTTTTTTAATAAACATCATAAATGGAATGATTTATTTTAACTAAATAAAATCTGGCCATTGTCCTCCTTTTACTATAAACTAAGATAATTATAAATATAAACTTTTAATTAATGTGAAAAAAATAATATGGCTTTGGTATATAATGTATATCATTTTTTAAAGACCATCCCGCTGCAGCTTATGACGTAGGCTGCGTTAAATTAAGGGTGACGGACAGTTTGTGAGTTATAAGGTAGCTGGCGTGTCTCTCTTCAGGTATTCATTCTCACCCCAGCACTGCTCGGGTGTACACCGATATAAAACATACATTTACTCGTAGTGACTTTGAGTTTCTTTTGAAATTTTCGTGTTTATTTATTTCATGTGAGTATTTTTTTTTTGTTACTTTTTTCTTCAGAATTTTTTTCCATATAGGAAAATATTTTATTCTGTTCTTCTTTTCATTTATTTAATTTTTTATTATTGTATTAATTTAAACTATTCTCTTTAATAGAAGGTTTTTTTGGTTATATTTCTCGATATAGGGTGAAAATATTATAGGTAATAATAAAACCATTAGAATATTGAAAAAGTGGTTGGATAATATTTTACAATTTTTTTATATATATTTTATTAAATAATTCATTACTAAATAAGTATATAAACCTAAATAAAAATTCATATCATCAGAATTTTAAAAATAATTTGCAAAAAAAACAATATTTTATATGTAATAATAAATAAATGTAATTGTTATCCTTAAATGAACGTATTAAATATAATGCATATTGATAATTAAATAAGTGGAGGCATAACGCAGCTTACGCCGGTAGTATGGTTTCCGAGGAATAAAAGGCTTCTTGCTATTCGACACCGCGGCTTTACGTGACAATACCATCCGTTTTGAATCAGCAATATTAAGTTACTTTTCTTTATCAAACATCATCTACTTATAAAAAAATAAAAAACATTCGATATATTATAATTATATTTTCACTATATCGTCGAAGCTTAAATAGCCAAAAGGATTTAAAAGCTATTAAATTATACCGAAGTCTTGTGATTCACTTCAACGCTACATCGTCGGAGAAGAGTGAAGTCAATGAAGCCCAAAGCAGCTGCTGGCCACTGCACAAGATTAGTTTAAACATACTCTTGTGCGTGTGACAGCGGCTATTGCGGGCCTTTCATTATCAACGAATCAAGACCGGCTTTCAAACTTGCCGCCATTTGTTTGCATTTGCGATAAGGAATTGTCTAAGAGGACGAATTTATTATCAAAGAATTGATTGAGTATTATTTATTAATTTATTAGAATACAAAATAGGGTTTTTATCATATATATAATGTGTTCAATATTACTTAAGTTATAACAAAGTAGGTAGAGTTGTTTTAAATCACTTTTCGAGATATTTGTATATTAATGTACTTATAGTTTCTATTTAGTTTGTTATAAATATCTTTTCTTTATATATATATTTGTGTAAATCTATTTATTTATTACGCAGAAAATGGTTGTTTGTGTACAAGTTGGTTGCTAATACCTCCTACCGTCTAGTAAACTTATAGAAAACTTGCATTTTAAACAAAGTTGGACTGCAGTTAATTTTTTTCTCTTTTAACATATGATATACGTTAGTCACTAAAATTATTGTTCATTTTGTAATAATATCCTGTAATGTGTTTAGACATCTTTCGCTTCACTAAACTTGTATCCGCTTCTGAAATGATAGCCATGTGATCGAGTCTTGGGAGACGACATTGTTTTTATATTACTGGAAACATCACCGGATCAGTTATCGAATTACATAAAAA
>DVQP01003050.1:0-11423 GCA_018231745.1 Danaus eresimus
TATATATATATATATATATATATATTGTAGCAAAGTCAAATAATATTTTCACTGAAAGTAATTAAACAGACAGACCGTTGTTATGGTTTTTTTAGTATTCAACTGTTAATACATTAAATTGTTTGTGATTATAATTACGAAAATTAAATCACTTGTCAATAGATAGTCAAATACATATATAGAATACAGTCTTTAAATAAATTATTATTGTCCTAACTTACAGCAGATTTTCCAACTGGAACAAGTTTTAAAACATGTCCAGACAAGCGATAACCGTCTAAATATTTTATAAGGTGGTTGCCTTCGGCGTCGTCCGCCAAGCCGACTCTTACTTTCTTAGTTCCATCACCGTCACTGACGAGATAGTCCAATATAAAGTCGTTAATATTGCATTCCTGACTAATTAATATCTTCAAATCCTGATACTTAATCTGGAACCACACATGATAATCAAAAAAGGTTCTTCTAACCAAGCCGAACTTTCAAATATAAACTTACAGTAGCAGGTAACCCATATATTGTGATCATCATTTTGACGAACTATTTTTAAAGAAATGCATCTATTATAAGATACAACTACTTAATATACACGAAATCGATTATCGATAGACTAGTAAATGCAATTGAAAAACTATCAGTGCAATGCAATCCAGGACTGTCAAAATTGTCAATTTTGACAAAATTGACTTCTGCAATTGTATGTTGACACAATTGAATGAAAATATTTGAAGGAGTTGCATATTGTAAAGTAAGGTTTGATCGGTAACTAATTTTATTTAAATTGGTTACATTTAACATGAAAAAACTTTATTTCTTTTGTTGTGATATTTTTATCGCTTCACTCTTACTCTTTCTGCTATTTTCCTTTTATTAAGTTTCGCGGAGCAGGCATAAGAACCAATTTTCCATAGAGAACACATTTGAAGTATCTAATTTTTGTCATGTCAGACTGATTGTTTAGCGTTTGAAATAAATAAACTGGAGATTTTTTCTCTTTATTATTCAATATATAGTCAATTTAAATTTTAATAGATGTCATAAATATTCATTCTGTGACTTGGCAACACCTACTTGTCTTTTGCGTTTTGTTAAATATTTAGCAATTTAAGATATTAAGTATTAACTATATTGTCGTATGTGTGAAAGCATTGACCAATTTAAATAAATTAACGTTGCATAATGCTTCTTATAATACATAATTTGCCGAAAGAAGTGAGGATTCCTTATAAGCAAATTTCAGTATTATGTCTTATACTTATTTTTAAGGGATTAACTTTAATTTCAGGCACGATATATGGATATAAAGCAGTTGATACAGGATCAATGTGGCTTGAGCGAAGCTATTCTAGACAACTTGTTAGATGAGGGTAACAGGAAACGTATCACCGTTGGTTTAGCTGAGGAGGAAGATGCGGCTATAGTGATGAGAAAATTGAACGGCTTATTGTACAAGAATCGTGTTCTTTACGTGGAAGATGTACGAAAAAAAAAGGTTGGCAGTACTTATTGTTATAATATTTCACTAATTTGATGCATAAAGCTTTACTAAGACTAAATGAAACTAAGATTTTCGGATTACTACGCGTTTTTATATAATTTTTTTTAAAGTACATAAATACTCCCGACCCTCGATTACTTTGCAGTAACTGTGATATCGGGCAGACAAGTTTTTATTTGTTATAAAATAACGCGTAGTTTTTTAAAAAGATTCGTTTCATTTAAATCAATATTCTTAAAGGTCTTAAATATCTTTACTATGACTACGTTTTGACAAAGACAATTTATGAATAGTCGTTACATATATTTATTAAATAAGATGTTATGTATGGGTTTTGTTCTAGTATACAACCCAATCTTACCAAACTACAATACCATCAGGATTACAACCACCGGCCACAAAAGACCCCATACAATATCCTCTACAAACCGAATCATCTAATATGATGGGAGTTAACTTCAGCAACATGCCTTATTATATGACTCAAGTTTCAGTAAGTAAATCTTTAGTTAAATAATTTCTTTCATTGGCTATATTTCTAAATGAATTTTACGGCTTAATGAAACTTCATTTAATCATGTGCCATCCACTTAAATCGGAGTATAATAAATATTGGCTCTGTATATTTGTATGAACAAGTTAATTGAAAAAGTCCACTTGTCTTGTCCAATAGATATTAGTTACTAGAAATATATTTAACGATTAGAATTGGTGTTGTGACGATGATCATTTAAAATCTTAAATGTTTGATTCGTCATGTCCATATAAATATTTGCTGAAGTATTAGAATTACTCAGTTTGTTTTTATATGGAAGTCATTGTGGCTCTATATAGTGACAAAAATAATGTAAGAAATAAGTATTTATTTAATTGAAAAATTATTTTCAAATAGTTTTTTCAATTATTTTGTTATTTTATCTTACACTATTATTCCGCCCACTTGTGAAATTAATGGTTAGGGAGAGAGAGGAGCTTGGATAGTGGAAGCGAGCGTTTAACGCAAGTTAGATAGGGGCTCCTTAAACCTGCACCTGGGTCGCAAGTCCCAAGTACTGTTGAAGCTCCTCTCCCTGCAACTCGATGGAGACAACACCCGCACGGTGAATCCATGGATGCTAAGATGTCTCGTCTTATTTGACTTTTGTAATAATGTCATCACTTACAATTCGTCTTACGAAAAATATCAGCATTTCCTGGACATAATAGTGAATTAACAATTATAACCTTTTGATTTTGGTATATGGATTTATATTTGGTTATCACGAATATGTGTTTATTTGTAGTAAAATGTTATCTGACTTCAATTTTATATGGAGTTTTGATAGTTTCTATTAGCTATATAAATATGCCCTGTTTTACTTGCGATCAAAAAAGTTTTACAGTATTATTTTTAGTTTATTTTCATTGCACTATCATACAAAAAATATTATTTCTGGCAGTCCAATATATTAGTGTGTTAAAATAAACAAGCTTTACATTGTCATTATTATTATTTTTACTTTGTATACAATTTGTGTTGTTAGTTTCACTAGAATAAGTAACTTGCAGCCTCTCATCACTCATATTGTACTATTGATTTGAATACAGGGATTGTTTTAATTATACAGTTGGCAGAAATGTAATATTATGATTCTGGCAAAGTAATAAAAATATAAATGCTTTGCTTAGCATATAATTTACTTTCAGCCAAGGAAATCCTGGAAATGGTTTTCGATTTTTTGATGTTCACCATTTTTTCATTTTGATGGTAGAGGGTTTCAAGGGTATTTGGTTCATTTGGTTATATAATCAGGATTTCTGAATTGCAATAATTGCAATATTGAAATGTGAATTATTATAATAGTAACCAATTTTTCAAAACCTTTAAAAGAAAAACACGCAAACAAAATTTTGTGCAAAAACACCTACAATTATAATTACTTCTTCTGCCAAAGCTTCTGCTAGTTTTAATAAAAATATTCTTCACTTGTCCATCTACAGCATAAAAATTATTACACCAGAGATGAAAAAATTCTGAGATCATTTTTCTTCCTACGAATATTTGTTATAGTTAGAGCCATGTGTTTAATAAATAACCATTATAAGAATATATTAGTGAAGACAGATTATCGGTTATATTTTAAAACATGCACCCAAAAATACGAAAAAGTCCAACTAATGCCAGTGATTCTAGAAATGTTTTGTCACTCGCGTTAGACGTTTATGGCATATTCGGCTATTGTGTTCGTTAAAATTAGAACGGACAAATTTAGCGAATGTAAAAGCCATAAAAAAAATTGAGGAGGCATTAGTTGACAAGCCATTGCTAAAGTCAGGCAAAAGTGCTGTCAACTATGTCACTTTTATCCTAGAATCCATTAAAGGCATAGATTCAAATATACTTTTCCTATCAGAGGGATCTATCATGGAAAATGATAATAGATGTAAACACTACAGATCTTTGAAACCACAATCTGATGTCCACTGCCGTGGGTGTTAATTCATACCATTCACGCTTTTGATTGATTGAAGTTAAGATTTTTGCTGTATTTGTTCACAGAGCACTATTACGAACCGCGACAAGCCCCAAGATACGCGAACAAATTCTAACCAACAGCAATTCCAAAATACCCCATCTGCCTATCAAGCATTAAATCAATGGGCCTATCCCATGAATATGTTGTGCGCGAACAAAATACAAGATCCCGCGTCTTTAAGCGTACCGCAGATTTACGATAGTTACCAAAACGATCGTGATATTCCAAACAACGCGCGCTCCGACAACCAAACTAATTATCGGGACGATAAATCACCGCCGTCGAAGCGCCACGAAAGTTTTGGTAACTTCAGCCAGCGGAATCCTAGATCTGATGGTATAATGAACTCCGAATGGGAGAATCGAAGATCGCGTCGTGATCTCAGTGATGGTAGAAAGCCATCACAATCTCGTGTCCGTGATAGGTCATGGGACGATAGGCCTGATACGGAGTCAAAAAGACGTTCAACAAGATCGAATCGTGACCGTGGCTCTTACCACGAATGGCAACGTGATAGTGAGCGGAATACTTACGATCGCAGCGATCGTAGAAGAGGAAATGAATTCGATCGGAGTGAATGTCACAAACCACAGCCAGACCAAAATTATGGCATCTGGTCTAAAAGACCGATCGTGACAGCAACGACGTATAGCAGCAACCCCGAAAATTCTACTTTTGCAAAGTCGAACAGCAATATTTTCGGGACAGCTGCTACCTTCGGTTTCGGGGGTCAGACAACTAGCAACAGAATGATATTTAACCAGGCTCAAACAATTCCAGTACCGCAGTTTGCTACCAGCGTCATCGCAGCAAAGAGACCGCGGTTGGATCAAAACATAAATAACATCGAGCCGGTTAACAAGAATCCCAAACATCAAAATACCGTGACAACCAATGTGGACGAACAAAAAATGATGTTGCGCGTCGCAAATTGGCGCAGCCAAAGCGCGACGCTGCTGGCGAAACAGATCATTAGAAACGGTTCGACCAGCAAGATAAACAATTATATTTTCAAAATACTTCTCAAAAAGCTAAGGGAGTGTGTCGCGTCCCGGTTGGATGTTATATTGGGGGATAAAATAGTAACATCTTTGGACGAAGTAATGGCTAGTTATCGCATGAAATTCAATGAATGCAATGACATTCCATTCTTCAAGGCTGTCATGGCGAAAGTTAAACGCGAAATTGGAGATAATGCTGTTGGATCAGGTAAAGTTTTTTAAATTATTTAGATTATTAATGGGCTGGTTGGGCTTAGCTGTAGCATAGACGCCTTCGGCTCCTGTTGTACCCACCAAAATAATTCAGTCTTATATAAAATCAGCGTAAAGCGGCTGATTACATCAAAATACACCTGTTTTTTCCTTAGGGAGTGAAAAAGTAGGAATCCCTAAGCATAATTACATCTTTCTTAATCCAATTTCATTTTTTCCTACATTTTTCTTCCCAATTGCCCTAACTAAGGCATATTGTTCACCTGGACAATATTTCAAGGTGAAGAATAAGCCTAGATGGACATTATTTTTTGGCACTGTCCACAAATGGCGGGAAACTTCACACCAGGTGGTTAAAACCAGTGCTGGTAAAAACACAAAATATTCCACGTAATTTATACTGGGAAATGGATATTCAGTTATGTTTACGCACTTTGCTAGTCAGGAGCTTCAGTCGATCTAAAAGGCCTTGAATTGCAAAATTTACTTCATTCTTGCAAATTCTAGGTATGCTATTACTACATTTCCATGTGTCATTGAGCATTGCCATTCAAAGCTAATGTTCATGTAGGCCATGGATCTGGATAATTCTGGGATGGATAATTCTGGGGTTTGGCCAAAAAAAGCTTTGCTTGAATCTGTTGAAGCTGATGGAAAAATTATGGTGCCAGTTTACAAAAGAAGCACATATCATGGAAATAGTCCCGAAATATTTGTAAATACAGGATTTTCTAATCTTAATTCTGACATTCAAAATGAGTTTTTTGCGAATCATTAACGTTTTTCCTATTACGTCTTTATACGAACTCTAGTTTTGTTTTTACCAATATTTTAAGTATATTATATTATATTATATATATTAAATTACAGTTACTTTTCACATAAAATTTGTGTTACCAATTAGTTTGCCATTACGTTAACCACGTGTTAGTTAACTTGGGCCATATGACACAAAAACTTCTAGTAACGAAGTTTCTTCGCTAACTGTTTCGTTTCTTAGCTTATATTGTTCGCTTATGCGCCTTTATTAAAAATGTCTCACCCTGCTAAAGATGTCCCACATCGCATTATAGTAAAGATACATAACTTATTTTTACTATGAGCATTTTTTTCGTTGTCTGTTTTCATTCATGAGTACGAATACACTAAACTATAGTAAATCTAGGTAAATCTTCATAATAAAATCTTCATAGAAATCACGTTTTCCTAGACAATCGCATTTCTCTGAAACGAAAAATATATGTTCGAGATTCAGTATTAAGTACATTTGATAAACATGTATATATGTATATATATATATATATAACTTGAAAAGAAATACCAATATTTTCGACGCTTTAACGAGAATTTTCAACTCAATGTCTTGTTATTTCATTATTTATAAAATGAATCACTTTATTCCATTTCCAAACCAAACTTTGAAATCAGAATGACTTAAAATTTTAAATTTAATAAACATGTACGATTTAACTTTTAATTACCCGTCGTTTGCGGTTAAAGATAAAATTTATTTATCTATTCTAGTTCCCGATAATAACATTAATGAGATGAATCCGCGAGATCCAAGATTTAGATCGGCGAACGCACCGAAACCAAGTAGGTAGAGATATATTATTATAATTATTATGAAAAATACAAACAAAACTAAACAAAAATTAAGATTTTCAGATTAACTGAACGGTTTTTATTACTTAAATTTTTATATTCCCGACGTTTCGGTTACATTGCAGTCACCTTGAACACGGGAAGATGACATGAAAATTTATCTTAAATTAAACATAAAATGTAGGTCTAAAATATGAAAATCTTAGTTTTATTTAAATGTTTACACGCTTAAATCTTAGATATATTTTTTTCATTTTAATTGATAACAATTCTATTACAGCGCAAGCAGCACAGTTAAATGTTTTACCAACACAAAGCCAAGTAACAACTGAAAAATTCAAATCACAGAGAACAGATATCCAAAGATTACCAAAATATCCTAACTCAGGTAACATTTTTAATCATCCGGTCCTAATGTCACCAGTTATGAACTTTTATTATAATAATACAATTAAAATTTAATTGTTTCAGATAAAAAACAATTAAGAAGTGAGTATATATGATATATATATATTATATTTAAATTTTTATCTTGTAAGGTATAAATATATATATATATATAAATTTTGCATAGCTTAAATATACAGTCAGATAATTATCACAATAACACATAATCAATGTTTACAGAATTAAAAAAAGCTGAGATGTTGGAATACCAAGAGGACTTCTACAAGATGGAACCGAAGCTACAAAAGGCTGTTGACAATGAAATAGAACAATTAGTCCAATGTGTAAGATATGAAGTGTTCAAGTATTTAAAGAAAATATAATTAGTAAATAATTCCACAGATAATATATGTACTATAAGTAAAGTAATTGCGAAACAATATATTCATATGTATGTATATGGTGTCTATTGATAATGTCATGTTTTAATATGATATATTCTTCATACTTAGAAGTTAATACTAATTAATATTTGTCTCCAGTATCTGAATGCGTGTGAACCATCTGATGATCCGGACGAAGAGAATGTCAGGAATAGAATCTTAACAAACACAGTCGGGGAGTTCAAGAAGGTAGACAAATTATATTAAAATAATGATTATGATATATATCTATATACAATGTGGCACTTTATATACTAAATTTTCATATAAAAAATTCTTTTTGTCATAACAAATAATTAGTTGTAAACAAAAAAAAAAATGACTTACATGAAGATTCTTAAATAACCTTCTCATACGATGAATGATTTACAGATAATAAAATTGCAAGTGACGAAACGTGTTTTGAACATAACGAGTGGTCTGTGTGTCCGTATATTTCCCTCACCGAAGCTACCGAAGCGTGATGTACTGGACGCGTACCTTCGAAGACACGGAGTCGTTAGCCTCAAAAAATCTGATAATTCAAAGATGTTAATAGCATATTGTGACTCATACGAAAACTATGACAAAATCCTGGCCCTACAAACAGCTACATTTGGTAATTTCTTTGTTTTTTTGTGGGTAGTTTGATAAAAATTTTCTTTGAATTGTCTGACATAATACATAAGTCAATCTAAAAAGTTGCTTATAATATTCTATTCCTTAGAAAGTTATTTAGCTTACAAATGTATAATTTCATTTAATTTCTCAAACAAAATTAATAAACCTAAAATAGGTATGCTTTAGATTTGTGTACTCATAATACCCGCAAATGCTCAAATTCCTTCAAATTAAATACATATATCTAATACCTTATAAATCAAATAAATCTCAAATTTGTTTTTTTTAAAGGCGATAATATAGGAATACAAATAAAACCTCTGCATATAGCGGGGCCGCCGGCGAAGAAAGCTAAAAATACAGATACCGCAGCAAATGAAACGGAAAAAAATGATTCAACGAAAGATATTCAAGAAATAGACTTAACGGCAACCGACTTAGATAAAAGTCTAGAAGATATTATGTTCATAGAAAACAAAAACGACGTGATTGTTGTACACGACGAGTCGTTTGACTTGGAGAACACAACGGACCTGGAAGAAGGCGGAGAAAATACAGCACCAAAAGACACTGTGATCTGTGATGAAGACACGTCTGATGTTAGAGGAGTCACTGGTGTGAATTCGCTGTCAACAGCAGCCAATCATGATGTCGGTGATCCACAAGCGGATAGAAATTTAACAACAGGTGATGAAGGTACGCAAATAGAAGATTTAGTACCAAATTATGGGGACAGTCAAGACGGTGAACAACTAACAGATATACGACATACAATAACGTCAGTTGATGGTGACTCACAAAACAGTATTGATGACACTGTAAAGGAATCACAAAACAATAATACAGACGAAATAACTCACGCTGGATGTAAAGATACAATACATGAAGTAAACGTAGAAAGAGACGCAAGACCTCATTCTGACAATAATTCAAATAAACAAATGAGTTGTGAAGGTATAATTGATGGAAGGAATCAAGGCACAGAAACAATAGATCCGTCAAAAAATACCAGTGATTGTGACCTGATGGAAAACAAACAAGTCGAGGAACAAGCGAGCAAAGATCTTGATGCAGAAAGTATAGATGATCTCCTAAATTCTATTGACGAAATCGCTGAAGACGACTTGGAAGATTTTTAATTACACATTTGCAGGGTGTCCCCATGAGACATCTCGAGCTCATCTTACTCTTGTGTCACTGGGACGTGGTCGTTATGGGACACCCTGTATATATACATGTGTGTAATAAGCTTATTCTAAATAACATCACTTAATATATTCCAAAGTTTTATGAATAAAACGCAATGATTAAACATGTCTTTATTTTTCTCATAATTTATTCTGTTCAAGTTCAACAGTTAGTAGCTGAATGATATTTATGAATAATATAACAAAAATACTCATCATAGCTGCGTATATTTATTTTGGAAATAAATATGAAAATTTATTCAATCTTCGCTACGTCAGTGGCATTGGCCTGAAAAAAAAGCATACAAAAATATATATACAATTCTTTAATGAATACTGTATTATAACTTAAACTTTTATATTCATAAATCTTCATTGATATGTACTGTCATATGAGAAGCCACGTGGATGAAAAAAATTTAAAACTAAGAAATAGTCCAAGATCCCAGGGCTGCCAGACGTCACGTGTTTAGTGAAGGATGCAACGAGGATGATGAGTAGCCTTAGTATGGACTATGATTGTATGCCTTTTTTTTGACGCAGAGGAAACTATTTACGAGCCGTCTCCCCAGCCTTGGTAAGGAGCCGGAGAGGATGTGTGAGGCTCGGCCTGGGCGACCTACTCACTAAAACCACTGCGAAAGTCGAACATCGGCCGCTATGTTGGTGCACCCCGGATCTGTCAGCGACAGGGTACACCAGTGACTGCCTGGTCCTGGAAAGAACCGGGTTTACTCCCTCGGAGTATGGGGGTGATCCCGGCAATTAGAATCGCCCCGACGACACCGGGCTTTCACTGGAGCCGGGTTACCAGCCCAGAGAACAGAGAATTACGGCGAATAAATATTATTACCAATGAATAAAAGCATTGGGAATAGCGCAGTCGGTTTTCACTCATCTTGCTTTGTAAACATTATTATTGAAAATGTGATCGTGTGGTAAATTATACACCTATATTGCAATGGCAACCCTAAAATGTCAAAGTGACATCATCAATCAATAAGGCGGTAAAACTAATTTGTCACTTGATAGGGAGAATACCAGACGATTTTATAAATTAATCTCACACTTCCAATTATTAAAACCTGATATTAAAAAAGCATTAAATCGTTGACTGTAACATTTTTGTGTGTTATTTTGTGAAATAACTACAGTGTTTATGAAATTACCTTTTCTTCGTCATCTTCGAGCCAGTCGTCTAAATCGTTTTCTATATCGAAATCATCGGCGAAAGCGAATTCCGTTGCCGTCCAATCAACAGCCATACAATTATCTTTGCCATCCGTTTTATATTCGTCGTCGAATCCTTGGTTTTCATTGTCACCTTTATTTAAATATTTTGTATTATATTCGTATGATCTTTCGTACTCTTCATTAGCATTTTGAATGTCAAATTCACAACACACGCGATCTTTAACGTATTGCATGTCTTTGGAACACAATCCGCCGTGTATTAGACCGGTGTCCAAAGTGAAACCGTCTTGAAAATCTGTATTCACATCTTCGTAGAAAATAATATCATCATTTTTATCAGTCATTCTACTTTTGCAAGGTTTTATGTTTGTTGGATATCTTGACAACATATTGATAGGTATATTTATTAAACATTTCATACACTTAAATTGACCGGAATAAAATTAATGCAAATAGCACGTCTACTAGGAGGTTGCAACGAATTATAAGTTTCTTTGATGATTGAAATACATGAAATTAAAACTAATATATTTTCGGATTTACTACGCGATTTTTTATTACCTTAAAACTATATACTCCCGACGCTTCGGTAACTTTACAGCAACCGTGATCACGGGCAGACAAGATGTGAAGTGAGTGCTGAGTGCTGAATAAAAAATCGCGTAGTAAATCCGTAAATATATTAGTTTTATTTAAACGACTCGCGAAATTCTTAGATCTCATTATACATGAAATTGATTGATTTGTTTGACTTGTAACTTCACTGAAGTCTAGACCGA
>DVQP01003051.1:0-11420 GCA_018231745.1 Danaus eresimus
GTACAACCACAGAATTTGAAACTAGAAATTAAGTTATCATAAATAAAATAGAGATTAGACAATAGAAATATCTTATTTGTAATGTTTTTGCCATGTCATGTTAACATTGTAATGTACCTATAGGAAATAAAAAGGATTCGTAAAGTGGGCGCTAGAAAGACGTTCAGAGATCAGCTCACAAACAACAATCACGCGGCGGACGCTTTCAATGAATACAGAGAGTATTTACATTGTCTTTTGTATTAAACTGACATTAAATGAAAACAAATGATTTTTAACCATTTTACATACGTTTGTAAAAAGATCTGAGACTTGGGCGAGTATTCATTTAAATAAAACTAATATATTCGTATTACTACGCGTATTCCATAATTTTTTAAAACTACATCCTCCCGACGTTTCGGTTACTTTGCTGCAACCGTGATCACGCCAGACGAGATGTGATCTTTATATATTTTTGTTTTTTTTCACTCGACGTGTGTTGTCTGTTATCAGTCGTAAGTCAGATGCTGGGAGCTGGGAATCATCTCACTGACACCTAACCTAACCTTATTAAATAGACCAGGCTCCGAGGACTGCACTCACCTGCAACACCTTTCACTTTTAGAACTAAAACCACTTTCACTCAAACGGAATGTTCTCATCAACAATATTGTAACAAACAATGAGCACCGTTAAAATAAGTTTACCAAATCTCTGTTATATTCTCAGTCTATTTGTTTTTGTGTTTGTAATTCCTGGATATATTTATATGTTGCTGTGTCGAGAAGTCAGTGTCGAGCGAGCTCTGCTGTCGGACTGTTGTTACTTGGCAGTTTTCTCGTCGCAGGCCCGAGGCCCGAGGCCCGGTTTGTATTTCGCTGTCATGATAGTAACAGCTCCGGTTAAATGTTCCACTGTGTCTTACTCTGAACGCATTAATCGATTCGCCCGCAGCGGCTCTAGTTTAATTCATTTCTAATTCTATTTATTAATATTTTAACCACACGGGGACAATTTGTTGCGGTTGCCAATATAAATCATCTCGAACAATGACTTATACTTCACAGTCAAAGTAAAATATATACGGTTAGATCAATAAATTTAAATTCAAATAAACATGTGTTAAGACTGTTTTATGAATGCTTTCATATCAAGAGCCCCGTGAATGTAGGTCGCACCAAATATTCGATACTTTTACCGCTGATTCATCTGACATCGTAAATATTTATATTATTTTTATTAATATTTTTTTCCGTTATCTCTGTACATTATTTACACATGCATAATTTAATTTCTCAAAATATTATTAGGATATACTCTAACCAGCAGCAACTTGGACCAATAGTTATGATCACTGCTCTATTTTGAAGAGTCCGTCTGAGTCTTTGGGACAGTGAAGATAGAGACAAAAACAACTGATGAAATGATGAATCTGAAGAAGGAACACGTCTTCACTTTTCATGAAGAAGGGACTTTGCCTAAATTTGACATTCATCCACAATTTCAACTCGTCCAAGAAATAAACTATCCCACTCTCTACTAATATTGTAAATGGGAAAGTTTGTGAGTATGTAGAGCTGCATGGATGTCTGCTGCTCTGTCACGCAAAAACTGCTCCACGGATTTTGATAAAACTTCGAAATAATGTAGACTGGATGTCAGAATAGGCCATAGAATATAATTATCCGTAATTCTAAGTATTTATATATTAACTCCTCATTTCGTTGCTATAGTATTTATGTTTCATGACAGAACATATATATATGTAAAAATTCTGTTATTCTAAATTCATTTAAGGTCCTCATTTTTGAGAACCATAGTAATGTTTTAAATCACTCTCGATTAAGAGCTCTCTCTGTCTCCTCCCTCGGCAGCTGACAGCTGACCCGTTCGTGGGTGAACCCTGGAACACCAGATGAAACCTGATCTTAGCGCCAGTCAGTCATAAAAACTTATTTATGTGACAGTAAAAAAAACCTCATACAACTGCTTCTTTCTATATAAATATTCTTTGGGGCATCATAAAATTAAAACGCACATATATAAAACACGAAATATATAAAGTTTTAAATTAATACATTATAACGTACACGCTCACTAGTGAAGGTGTTTTTTACGTAACGAGGCGCCAGGGCCGATGAAACACATTCCTGGCTATATTTTGATGTCAAATGTATTTTCTCTTCGACGTTTATCTGAAAATTTATGTGTTGTATTTTAATATTTGTTGTCTTTATATATTTATCTGATTAATGTTCAACCGACGCGAGTCGGCTCGGTTCTGAATGAAGTTCATATTTGATGAAAGCCATTTAGAATGACAAGCACTTCCTGCAGGTAGTGATTGGATTCTTAAAAAACAATGGAACAATAAGATATTTATTCGTTATTTTTTCATAGATATTAAGTATATAACCTAAATAAAATTTGGTTATAAATCAAAAGTATCAGGAATTTAAGAAACGGATACAAATTTTCATTGAGAGTAACCTTCAGTACATTAAACCTTCGTCAACATTTAATTTAAAAGGTCTACTTGACATATCGGACCTCATGACACTTGCTTCACATTCTGTTTCATCCTAACTAATAGGAGGCTTTAATAGTTTAAAGTAACTTCTATATAATTTGTCCCACAAATAAAACGTTTAAATTGGTAATATTTTCTAAGATTCTTGTGCGAATGATGTCATTGCGATAAAAAAAACTTATTTAAATGAACTATTCTATTTCGTAAATTAAATGCATGCGCGTTGATATCTTTTATTTGCAGCTTTTAAATTAATCACAGTGCCATCTAGCGACCTATTCTTGAACTACATTTGGATTGTAAAGGAGAATGGCCTTTGTTATATCTGTTTCTCATAGATGGCACTTGTGGACTCAATAAATGCCTTATGGATATATCAACAGGTTTTATATATTCAAGGCTCCAAACATAACAGTATTTCGTAGATATGGTTAGATCCAGATTAAAAGTACAGTAATTGGACTTAAAGATTGTCAAAGATAGTAATAAGCAATATATACGTTAATAAATAACTTACTACACGAGAAACAGAATCCCCATAGCTAATAGTAACCCGATCTTATAGAAAGTCCACGACACGTGAAGTCTTCAAGCTATAAAACTAGTAACAGCGACACACGTTACATTTTATTAACATTCTTGTTATGCGTCCGACTAGTGATAAATTAAAAGAGATATGTTATGTACATTCTCAAGAAAGAGATGGAATTTGAATGGAAATATTAGAGACAGTCGTTTGAATCGCACCACTATATAGTTTAAGCGATAACACATTTTGATAACTTATAAAATGGAGCTTTTTTTAGATGACGTCTCTCCCAAAACACAGTTGCCTGGCAACGTTATCAAGGCGGTTACGTAAAACTCACACGTAAATCTGTTTACGTAAGGCTGCAGCGGCCCAGTGGGGATCGAGGCGGCCACGAGTCCCGCCCAGTCCGCGTCCGACAGCCGCTCGCACAGCACTAGGCCTCGAACAATGAGAACGTGATACAAAAAATACGCGCGCCACAGACGATGAGAGTGAAATCCTTGCACTAACGGGCAACATGTTGAGCGAAAGTCAATGGAGGGTCGTACTGATGATGCTGGCTGTGGGCACGGGCGTCTCCGGAGAGACGAGTCGCGCGCTCAGCATATACCAGAGACAGAGGAGTGTACCCATGTTCGTGCCCAGGAATTACAGGAGGAGGTTCAGGAGAGTGCAGTTCCTGGACGAAGAGGAGAACAACCAGCCCCTGGGGCGCGGAGAGATCGATCTGACGGAGAAAAAACACTCCCGGATCAAGTTCGACGACACCACAGACTTTGACTTCACCTCCGCGGACGTCACGGAGGAGCCGCGGAAGGTCGAAGCCTCAGGCACGGAGAGGTTCTACCTGCCGCGGATGTATCCCAAGTTCTATCAGGGCAGGTTCGGTGGACCGTACGCCCCGAACTACGCGTTCCAGCCCTTAGTTTCCTTACCACCGAGGGCGGGGTACTATCCTAACAGTGGCTGGAAGGCGCGCAGTCCTCGAGTAGTGTTCCCTTACTCCCCGGACGGTAACGGTAACTCAGTGCTGACCAACTCTCACGCGGGACCTAATTTCAATGACAATGTCGTATTCCGTGACCAAAACTTCGGCACCAGCGATATCGGCGCCGAAGACCAGACGCTCCAGGACATCTCGTCATCGCCAGTCAACAACGACGCCTTCTCTGAGAGAGGTGAGTTAAAATCACACGCTTATTAGGTACATTTAACTAAACGGTTAAGGCAACTGACTCGTTGTTTTTATTTGTTAAAAGAAATTTTGTTATTAAAAAAAATGTAGCAGCTTTTTTTTAATGAATAATAATCTAAATGTTGTATTTATTGATCGTAATAGTTATTTGTTGGTGACAAAGAGCGTTATATTGTTCGAACATGAAAGTTAGTTTCAAATGACGGAGAGATCTGATTTGACGTGTACGGAAGCGTTCAAATAAATAATGGTCGATTAAAAATATACATATATATATTAGATAAACTATAATATATAATTAAAGAGATCGTAACCAAACAATGAGTTACTAAGCTTATATTTAAAAAAATAATTTTATTTTATTAAATACGAAATATATATAAAAAGTTTAATTTAATTTGTCTGTTGGTGATTGAAAGGAAAACCTCTTCATATAAAGACAAAAAATATATTAAATGTTTTTTTTTTTTACAATATAATTATAGGACATTTGTAAATATAACTTAAAACATAATGTAATATATAGCGACACAGAATCGAAGGCTCGAGTCACAAAAGTTTCGATGAGGAAGTTTCTTTAAGAGAGACGCATTGAATGGAAATCACTTTCAATCAATATTTGCAATAAAGATAACACTCTTATGTTAAGACGGTTAATAGCTAACATAACACATGTGCAAACGGACAATCGGACGATAGAGATCATTACGAAGATGACTCACACCATGAGGACACCAGGAGGCTGCTGCTACCTCATGATGAGCAGACGAAGCGATCTATGAAACCGCAATGAGTGAGTTAAGGCTCACCACCGATAAGTCAACAAACAGGATATTATTTTAACTGTCCAACGACTCTGAGGCACACGACTCTGAGCCTTACTGTGGTTAAGATATTGCAATCCTTCCCTTCGACTCTTCGCACGCGACATTTTGTCACGCAACTATGAAAAATGAGAGTTTCGTGTCGGAAAAGCGATCTTGCACCTTAGCGGCATGCGATAGAGTCCATTTCCGCACGCGCTCATTTGTAATCAAAATAATTTTAACGGTCTCCGTCTTTTCCCCTTTCAAACTTTTCTATTCGACGCGTAAAACTTATTCACAATATGTATACGTTTTCCCTTAAAAAAATAGTAATAATATATAAATAAAGAAATATGTTCCAGAGATTTTCTCTAACAAAACCATTATTTAACGCTCACATTTTAATCTGTACGTTACATCACTCACGTCTTCGTTCGCACATTTCATCTTTTAAATAAAATGAAATCAGCCCGGAGTGGGATCAGCTCGTCACGAGACCGCTATGATCACAAACAGCGCTTCTGTTCATGGACGCTTGGTGCAGCCTCAGCAACTTACACCCTCAGAGTTACTTCAGAACAATGAAATTGATTACCTTATCTTAGCCCTTTGTTCGTAAGTGACCGAATCAAGCAATAAATAAATCAAAGTGAAATTCTTTGAAACTCAAAGCCTACTTTTTGTTACATATACAACGAAAAAACAATATAATTTACGTGTTCTTGTTTATACTATGATATACAGGTAATGTTCGCTGTACATTACTCCGGTTGTAATGAATCTACTTTAATTTTGGCGGTGATATGTGACAGCGGCTGGTGATGTAATAAAAAGTAAAAAATAAAACAATTCAATACACACTAAATAATAAATATAGATTTTATGAATCCATTACTTATAACTTTATACTTAGAGACAGTCAATCAGTTTGAGAGTGTGAGTCGTGAGATTGTTTGAACTGTGTCCTTCATGATTCAGACAGACCCAGGGTGTAGACACTCTATACAGGAGATGGTGATGGAATTATTAACTTACGACACATTTTTGACGTCAATTTAATGTCAGTCATGTTTCTTCTAGTCGTATTTTTTTACTCACTGGAATCGTGGAATATTCTGTCAATGTCTACTTTTTATTTGTCGGACGAGTTTAGATATTGGGTATTGTGCGGAGAAAACACTAAGGAGTAGTGGAATAAAGGCGTTTATTTTTATTTTTTTTCAAAGAAAAATGTTATGTTTTACAATGACGTAGAAAAACAAAATAACCTAGTAACTTTAGCTAAGCTACGCAAAATGACAAAGGTTTTGATGTCAACTGTCAGCAGAGACGCTGTCAAACTCACTAACTGATAAATTAGAATAAGTTATTTCTATTCAGTGTCCAGAAATGAGACTCGTTATTCTAATGGATTGGATAAGTTTTATTCCAGTTGGTATGTAGTAAAACAAAATGCTTATAAAGCATCAAATGTGCGTAAATATTTACATAATTATAAATGATCTTTTGTAAGATATATGTTATAGATTTAGTTTCATCGGGGACCTCGCCTCAAAACTGATTAGTACATCAACATTCCAACAGCCTACTAGCCCCTGACTTCTAACTCCTGACCCACTTCATCGACCGTCAAATTCAAATGAAGTACCGACACTTTCCTCGGTGACAATAGTTCCCATGTTTAATCGAGTTTTTTGTTGGGCCATCAGTGAAAACTCATTTCTCCTCCATCTCACGGCCTCGTCGTCTAGAAAACATCGCGTATTCTTATTGTTTGAATAAAACAAGGAATTTTAAGAATATTTCACTTACAGTTAATGTGAAATACTTTCACATACGTAAATCCTTGTTACGTTTAATATAATTTTAAATATCTCAAAGTATTGTAATAAAATTGTATATTTATACATGTATAGTTATGTCATATAAAAGCTCGGCGTCACCATGTCAGCTGTGTCTATGAGATTACCAAATATTACAATAGGATATTGTTAAATAGCGGTAATAATGTTTTCCTGAGTCGTCCTCCCGCCCGCCCGCCCGACCAACCGACAGTTATCCAACGTGACATTTGCCGTTAGGTCACACACTTACGTAATGTACGAATTACACCCGATCTGACCTCATATATAATCATGTGTTTACATAAACAAAATAAAACGAGGATATATATATACGAAGATATAAAAACATAAAAAGCTTTACTAATTGTTTGTAGAAAACTGTACTTCTAAATTAATAATGACATTTTGGGTTCGCAATAATAATAGGTGTGTTATATTAATGTCGACTTGTTAGTTTATTATTTTGCCAAGGATTGTTTTCTATTGTTGACCCGCGTACCCGCTAGGATGGTGTCGCTATGTGTACACGAAGGGTTTTCAAACATTTCTATGTAGCTCGACTGTACACAACATATAGCAAGAGTTATATCGATGTCATTTACATTTTATTTTCTATCATTTTCATTAAACTTACCCCAAAACTTTGCGGTCTCGGACGTATTCTCGCTTCATTCACGAATAACATGGCCATTTAAAAAAATCTCCGTATCAGAATATATATATGTGTATATATTTAGGTGTTATTTATTATAACGATTCCCGGAGAGAAACATAGTATATTAACATATGATGTACGGAAAATATATAATATATTAACAACTGAGGAAATCATATTGATCACGCACGACTCCTCGCTGTGGTTGTGATTGATGTTAAGGCGAAGTATACAATGCACGTAACACGCGACTATAGCTACTATATAAATATATAATAAAATAATTAAAATTTAATTTAAAATTTTCCTTTACTAATATCAACCGAACGGCACCGTCCGTGATAAATTTACCTAATCATAGAAATAAATCTATTATTACGTAAAAAATGTTAAAACATTATTCACTTCTTAATAGCGTTTTTAAAACTTTAGTATGTATTTAATTTAATCTTAATAAAAACGATTTAATTGATTTCTTCACTGGAAAACATTTTTTTATTCACTTTTTTTTAACTTCACAACAGTTCAGATATATTCTGATTGTGCATTACACATATGTATGCATTGCATTATTTCTTTTCTATGTTTATAGTCACAAAAGATGGAAACTAAACAGAGTTAAAACTCAATACCTCATCAAAATATTCGTCGGACATTCCTAACATATCATCAGATGTTGAGATTAACAAAACTTTAATATTTATTTCTTTTATATTAACGCCAGTAAAGACAACTGCACAATATATTCAGCCAAGAATCTTTTATTATTGTAAACTAGACAGATGCAGTGCTAATTATTCATTTATTTGATACACATAAATTATACAAAAATATACAAATAATTTATTTAAAGATGCTCTACCTTAATAGATTTCACTGCCACGCGCTTGACACACACATACACCTATCCCTCTCTAACATCATGTATCCGTATACAGCGGTCTCGCTCTCGTGTCATGTCAATGACTCCCGTTCAAGTCTGTAGTTGCAACATGAACTAATTACGTACAGTTGTCGAGTTGTTACAACTGTACTGTAATAAGACTTTGAAACCGAAAGTGTGACGTCACACTTTTATGATTATTGCCAAGCAATGTGATCTGCGTCTTACGAGCTTCATAAATTTTTTATGAAACTCTTTATCGTTTCAGTATTTTATTTTTCGTAATGACAAATCAATGTACACGAACAGTGACAATAAAAACTAACTTATTTCATAACTGAGAATAAATAAATCAGTGACAAAATTCTTAACGAAGATGTACTCACATTGCGCCTCAAATTATTTATGTATCGGCCTACGTGGTGTTAATGTTTAAAGATGGAGTAATTAAAATGATTATTTAACTTATTTCACACTCGGTTAACTGTTATAGACCCGTGGTTAGTTACTTTTCCACTTTCTATAACTTAACCTCACTCTTTACTATAATCCTAACTGTCACTGTCAAATTATTTTCAAAATGGCGGACGATGTCTCTGCGATGACAACTATAGCACAATAAAAATCGCTCTTAAATTATATAATATTAGGAGACCGGCGCGTGAAAGTTACAATCAGCTGTGCACTTAGTGCGAGGGTACATCCTACTTACACTCACCACGAACCAGCGACGGCAAACTAAATACACACAGTTTAGAGTACTTCATTCACTATACAAAAGTAAAGAATGTTTGTCGGAAACTGAACACTTGCCGTTAGATCGCTTCACGCTGCACTGGCTGGAAGAGAAACTTACTAACTCTATGTTTTAAGTTTAGTTAGCACTAGTACTAAGTTGTATATTAATGTAAATATAAAAAAAACGTAAGGTCCTTGTGTCGTCTGTAGGTCACTCGCAGCAACACGTCAGAGTAAAATATCATTTTGTTTTCATTCAGATTACCACACCTGTCGACTCAACATACTTAGTCCCAAAGACATTTCCTTTTCATTTTTAACCTTCAATATATATTTTCAATCGTTTCAGTATAAATTTTTAGTTTGTTATTCTTACCCTCAATATATTATGAATTCATTAATTCTTATTCACATAATAATCTCATACTAAATGACTATATAAGAAACATATATTTATATATTATCTATACCGACATCACACAAGGAAGCTGCAATACTTCTTATATCACGTTACCGTCCGTGTGTAAACTGAGCCTTAGCGTCTGCTATACGACGCTAAACGTTATTTTGTCACGCCTTGAAAGGTTACTTGTCATTGAGTAACTTCGCCAAAGTTTTCTTTATATTTTTGTAAGAAATGTAAAATTTGCGTCTCTGTGTAAAATGCTTTAAATCTTTTATGGTTCCAGAGTTACTGTTTCTATACAAAGACCACACCACCTATGACTTCTAGTCTTTTAGTAGTGTTGTTTTTTTTATTTATTCTCTGTAATCCCTGTCTATGAACTAGTTTAAGCTTGATCTTATTAAATAGTTTCTCATTCATCTTAAACTACCAAAGATTCCTATCAGAATACATCAAACGTATTGTGTACATCAAATGAAAGCATGTCTGTAACTAGCACATATTTACCATGCAATATAAAATCCTCACTAATCATCTTAACAGCTCCTTCGTCTCTTACTTCATCCATCCGTTCTCTTCTTCCAGTGTATTATATTCTATTTTATTTCCGTACAGATGCCAACGACCCACATCGAGCTCAAAGCAACGAAATAGAAAGATTGCGATACATTATAAGATCTTACGAACCACGACGCTATAAACTAAAAAAACCAATGTTTGTTCAGACAGAGCTGACCGAGAGAATATTTCAGGAGCACGCGAACGTGAGTTCCGTGCTGCCAGAGTTCAAACCGATATCGGACGAGCAGATACAGAAGATTAACGACATCATAAAAGAAATCACGAGCACGAATAGAGACAGTGCGAGAAGAGGGAGAGTTTTGGACAAACCTGACCCTGTGCTGCTAGAGAGTAAGAAATTAGAGAGACATTATGAGAAAAACTGCCCCCAGGGCGGGACGTGCGAGTTCTTTTTCTATTGCTGGATGGTCGGAGGACTCTTGGACGGTTCCTGCGGGAGCTTGCTCAAAGGCTGTTGTCACAGAGTAGCCAAGTCCGGCATCCTCGGGGTACAAGACTCCAACAGCTTAGAATTCACACCCAACGAAGGACTTAGCTATGGTCCGGTTATAAATGATGAGAGTAAGTTACCACACACTGTCCATCCATCACACCGTTACGTAATGATGATCTCAAATGTTTTCTCCGGTAATTGCGTTATTTTCTGAACGCTCCATTTCACCCGCCATCTCGTTCAAAGCAAAGCGATAACCCTTCCTAGGATTCTGATCGGTTGACCAGCTCTCTGGTTGCGTACATCCCGATGTTTGTGTCATAATTACAATTCGGTGTGAGGGTGTGTAGGTTATTGAACTAACTGAGCTCTGATGTGGTCGTGTGGCAAGACATAGCTAGAATGTTCCCGTCTGATGCATCGTTCTTGCTCCGGAACCGGATCCAGGTACTCTCATCCCACTATCATTAACTTCCTATCTGTTTTCTAACTATGTCTTGCTTCCTCACATCTCTGTGTACATATTATTAACATAATAATGTTCTTATTTCCGCTTCCTCGTAAGGCTTCAGGTAAGTGTATCAAAACATAACATTTTAATAATGTGTCATAACTTGACATATATTTTTTATTCGTAACCTGTACTCGAATTAAGTGTTACGAAATATAAAAACAAAATATTGATTTCCGTATAAATTAATTACGAAATATCTCAATAAGAGTAGAGCCTGACACAGTGTCGGCTGGTCACGTAATGACTTTCGCTGAGGCCGGCGCTTGACGCTCGCGGGACCGACTCGCTCACACACGAACGAACAATGCACTTGTATATAC